>WKFP01014810.1:556165-591572 GCA_011057875.1 Pterocles orientalis | reverse complement strand
AAAAAAAAAAAAAAAGAGGAGACACTAAAACCCACCAAGGGAGTGTTACTAAAATGTTACAATACCTTAGACTACCTCAGATTTTCTATTTCTTTATTTTTTATGATGTAGGTTAAGTGTCCAGTGAACATGCTGTAAACCATAATCTAAAGAGTGAATGTGTCTAGACTTCCTATTGCACTTCTGTGTGTGCTGTGAGGAGGGAGGAGACAATTGATTAGATCAATTGCATGGAGCCTGGGAAATTGTGGGAGGGTCAGAGAGATGCAAAGAGCTGGAGAAATTTGGCTGGAACAGGGTACCAAAGCTAAAAGGACAAGAAAGTTTTTCCTCAGATGTTCAGAAATCGTAAAGTGCCTCTCTCACTTTGTTCCTTAGTTTCTGCAATAAGTGAAACAAGGGTACTACATGTGTTGCCTAATCTTGAGTCATCTCCTGAACAGTTTCATCATATGTTATTAATGTTGTAGGAGTGCCAAGCTGAAGATTGTATGCAGTTGGTCAGTGAAAAACTATGTCATTTTTAATATTTCTGTATCTTTTGTAAAGTTAAAGTATTTTAATATGTTAATATGAAGTACAAAATCTAATCCAATGACTATTTTAAATTTGGAGGCTATTGGTATGTATACATGCTATACTGATATCATAAGTCAACTACGTCAACTCAGCAAAAGCTTTTTCAAGCCGAATTTTCAGTCTGAAGTATTTTATCAAAAGTTAGGACTTGTGAGTAACAGTAAGCTATTTTTGTGAAGGGAGTAGAAATCTGCCCAATACACTTATGTTATATATATATGCTGCGGTAACAAAATAAGTTTAAATTGCTTAATATTGACAGTAATGGGGTTATAAAGTTCTCATAGTTGGTTAGTTATGCACATTAATCAATCAGTGGGACTCCAAACACACAGCATTTTTTTTAATTTGGAACACACTTTCTAATGCATATGCTTTAATTATAGGCCTTTCAAGAAGATTTGGAACAGGAACAAGTGAAGGTGAATTCTCTAACCCATATGGTAGTGGTGGTGGATGAAAACAGTGGAGACAGAGCTACTGCTGCACTGGAAGAGCAGCTTCAGGTAACAACTAAACTTCTGTCTCAGAGAAAAAACTGTCAGTGACATTAAGTGTTAAGATGGAAGAATTACTAGTAGCATTGAGTGTATCTCAGAAGATAATTCTGAAGATCATCTTAAATATTTCTGTAGGACATGACTTTTTTATAGGTGGATAAATACACATATTTTGAAGGAAAAAAATATCTGAGAGCAACTTTGTTTTTGTTTTGTGATTCCTTCAGTATCAACCTGTTTTATCTGTCCAAGGGCAAAGGTTTCTCTTTTATTTCTTAACTGTGTTTCATTACTCCTGACAGAAGTAACATTTTCTCTTTTCTAGTTAACAAGAAGAATATTGCATGTAAGAATCTACACAATTCAGCAGAGTGGGAGTTGTTGAGAATGGAGGATTTTTCTTCTAATGGGAAACTTTTGGTAGTTTGCTTTTTTTTCTGAAACAATTTTCTGGGGAAAGTCATAATTTCTTTCCCATTACTTTCTTGTGAACATGTTTCCTAGGAAATGAAGGGAATCACCTCAGTCTGACCTGAGTTTCTCTGTTTCGGTGTATATCCTCTTCAGTATACATGGTTTTTACAATGGTTTGTCATTTAGGATTCTTATGACAAGGCTTCCTAGACTACCGGAATTGAGAAAAGTTAGCAGCAGCATCCTTGCAATCCCAGCCTGTTCTAAATTGCATTTTGATCCAAGGCCTAAACAATCAACTGACAAAAACTTCCATATATTTTATTTTCTAAATGCAATTACTTGAGTATCCTTAAAATAATAACACATTGGAGATACATTTGGATAAAGCCGGCAGCCAAGATGTTCTAAAAACTTGCCAAATACTAGCTTTTATGATAAGTTTAGTGTTTCACTCACATCTTTGTAAAGTTGTTCTTACAGAATTATTTGTATTACAATGGCTCTTACTGTAACTTCTGACTGAACTTAAATGGATAATTAGTGTTGAGATACATTGAAAACAACAAGAAAGATACTCCTGTGTTGATGCTCTCATATCCAGGGTCACTACTCAAGACGTATGCCGGTACTGTAACCAAGATTCCTTCTATTTTTCTCTTTCATAAAAAAGAAAATACTTTTCTTTCATTTTGCTTCATTGCCCAGGAAAATGAAAAGGTTTCTGTTTTTTGAATCATTAAAGCCCAAGGTTTACCCCACTGAAGAAACATAAAGAATGATAAGTTTAAACAGAACACAATGGAAATACATCATTTGTAACTGTACTAGTGGAAAGGGCACTTGTTGTTGGGATAAAGCCTGCAGAATTATTACTGTCATTGAGAAATGACAATTCCTGAGGCAATTCCTGAGGCACCATACCCCACAGCACAGGCATGCTCTGAGCAAAGTACAGGGTGGCATAGAACAGTCTATCTAATGTTCAGTTCCTTTCTTGAATCACACTTAGAGAAGAATCTGAAAAAGTTAAATAATCCCATTGCTCTGTGAGTCACAGAATATGTAGCAGTATTACAGATGTTAATAAAAAAGAAAACAGAGATATAAAGCTATGGGGTTCAGGGTGTTAGGGAGATGTGCAATATTTCATACTTTTATGCCCAGGAGAACTGAGTTGCCATAGAATCATAGAATGGCCTGGGTTGAAAAGGACCTTAAAGATCATCTGGTTTCAACCCCTCTGCTGTGGGCAGGGTTGCCAACCACTAGAGCAGCCTGCCCAGGGCCCCATCCAGCCTGGCCTTGAATGCCTCCAGGGATGGGGCATCCACAACTTCCCTGGGCAACCTGTTCCAGTGCATCACCACCCTCTGAGTGAAAAATTTCCTCCTAATATCCAATCTAAATCTCACCTCTCTTAGTTTAAAACCATTCCCCCTCCTCCTGTCACTATCAACCCATGACACATACTGTCCTAGCAAAATGGTACGTCTCCTTTTTTTGCGTGTACAGAAAGATTGTTTGGATTTTTATTTTATTTTATTTTTTCACGTCACTTGCAAGCTGAATATAAGCACCCAAGATACGTGTTGGCAGGCATAACCATTAGAGCATTTGACAGAAAGTACAGTGGAGCAAAGTTCAAAGCTTGATTATGCATCTGCCAATCCGACTTTTTTAAAAGTAGAACAAAACAAAAACATGCACTATCAGACAAAAGAGCTTAATAAGGCTGCCTGAGTGAGATTCTGGAAGATACAGACTTAGAAAAAAGTGAACACTTGTTGCTATGTAATAGTCAAGGCTTCATTTTCCAAGCATCTGCAATTCAGTTATGCCTTTCTTTTTGAAAAGGATTGAGATAGTGATTCTGGAAATATTTTCACATATATAAATATGGGTGTGTATATAATGCATATATTTATGTATGTATTTGTATTAAACAATATTAAAAGATGTAAAAAGGTAATTTACAGATTTTAAAACTCTCAACAGGATGATGACTCTATACTGGCTTCAAATGAACACTGTTTTATTGCATGTGTCAAAAAAAAATATTTCTATTTAAAACACAGTTAATGCATAGAAGGCAAAAGTGTCCCCTGGAACAAATTATCTGTAGAAAAGTTAACCTTGCTTAGAAAATAAAAGTAAACATGATTACCATGCTTATCTTACAAATAGCTGTTGCCCTAAGGTAGTCTGAGAGATTACAGCCAGTCTAGGTGAGTGTGAATATTAAAACTACTTTAACATAACATTGGTTGCTTGGCATATTAGTGTGTGACATGTTGTGAGGCTCTATCAATTTATGCTGCTGCTGAGAACTGACTATTTAGACTTTTAACTCATAGACCCCCACGAGGCTTAATCCAGAGCCTTACCAAAAACACAGCTGCTAAGTAAGGCTCAAATCTGTATTGTGCTGCAAAATCAGAGTACCATACTAGTAAATCTGTTGCAGTAGTCTGACTCATTTCTCAGTAAAGTGTGAGAAATTATCTTCAGCCCAGAGAAATGACTGGATAGCATACAGAAGCCATGAAGGCAGGGAGTTTTTCCTCTAGTTATATAGCCAGCAGACAGTAGGTCCCTTAAAGACTCATGTGGGCTGGCTCAAATTAGAGCCCTCCCCAGGCTTCAGGGGTCATGGTCTGTGCTGGAAAAACATCTGCATTAAATGTATCAGATGCTTCTTTATGGCCTTTTCCCCTGCTGAGGGAAAGGAGCAGAGAGTGTAATTTACACTGTGTATTATATATTCATCTTGTTCAGGGTACTATCCTTTGATTGAAGATGATGTATGGGTAGTTCTTGTAACAAAAAAAAAAGGTCAAAAATAAATGAGAAATTTTAAAGAACACACACACTGCTTATTGCTACATGGGAGAAATTCTGTGGATGTACTAAATATTTCTCTTTTATTTTAATTTATTTTGCATATAGACAAAACCGTATTTCCACTATTCCTTATTAATTGGAGTGGATAGCCTTACTTGATTAGAAAAACATCTTTCAAAAAACCTCTTCTATTAGTTGCAGACTTGAGGCATATTATTTCACTTTTTATACATTCACTCCAGTGTTCCTAAGAGTTTTGTCAGTTTTACTAATTTTTTTCTGTTCTCATGTTTCCTCACTTTGACCTTTCTGCAGAGTAGGAATATTTTTTCTTCCTCTTTTTGTAGTTGTAAAGAATATTCTTTCAGAGTCCCCGCAATACAAAAACGTGTCTTTTGCATGTAGATTTCTCTGAAAATTCCATCTAGGTCTGTAAAAAGAGGCATTTCAAGGGAGCATGAGGGTGTTTTACGTTTTACTCCGGATTCAGTCAGTTTCTCTGGAGACCTGTTTTGCCAGGTTTTGTTAACAAAACCCTTGGTGCAGCCCAAGTTTCCCAGCATCAGACAGGCTATTTACAGCATCAATTACTATTTGATTTGAATAAAGTAAGTAAAGTTGAGCACCATATGATTTTTAGTAGTCAATATCTACTTTATAAATAGACAGTCCTGACATAATATTTCTCACTTGAAACTCTGTGTCTTAAACCTATTCAACCAAACAGTATATCTTGGTGTCATTGTTGTTTTGATCTCTCACAAGAAATAACAAGTTTAAGGCAAGTCATAGTATCAACCCTTTT
Source organism: Pterocles orientalis (assembly GCA_011057875.1). Taxonomy (NCBI): domain Eukaryota; kingdom Metazoa; phylum Chordata; class Aves; order Pterocliformes; family Pteroclidae; genus Pterocles; species Pterocles orientalis. The sequence continues at coordinate 586,430 of WKFP01014810.1, read as the reverse complement.
ATCAATGTGGTTACTTAGTCATTTTACTTATTTTATTAAAACAACATTTTATAGTTGTCAAACTATTGATACAAAAAAAAAAGGTAGGTTTTGTGGCTCTTTGGAATCATACGCTGAATATCTTTTGTACTGATGTAGCAAAACTTTTGTAGTATGCAAATCACTGCATTTCTTAGAGTAAATGCCAAGCCAGATATTTGATCTTGTACTCTTGACGTTTTGAGTAAACAAAAAATATTTTTCAAGATATATCACAGTGATAAAGGCAAGTTGATGAAGGTGTTACTGCTGATCTTGAGAGCAAACTGTATTTCTTTGTGAAGACTGTTAAGAAAGAAGTCAGCTGCTTGAGTGTGATATTTAAAAATTACTGAGGTATAAGGGGTTTTATAAAATACTTTTTGTCAATAAAAGATTTACTGCATTATTTATGAAACATTAAAAGAATGCAATATAATAGAAGTCCAATATAAAAAGCAGCATAGACATGAAAACTATTTTGAGGCTTAGTCTATGATTAGCATAACTTAAAGTCATCAAATACATTTTGCTGACACCTATGGAGAAATTAACTGAGAACATACATGACAATGAGCCTAGTTGTGTGCCTGTTGCTGTTGCTATCATAGATATCAAGGAAAATGACAGTTGTATACCAATGACCAGTACATTCATTATGTGTGGCTACTAGATTTATGGATGGTTATGTATAGTATGTATTCATATGGAACTGTGCTGAATTGCAGTTAGTGGTAGAAAAGGAGCCATGTAAGTGTAGATTTAAGGATCCTAGGACTGAGTCTATAGCTCACACCAAGCTGAACTTTGTAAATATTCCTATTGTATGGGGTGGTATTACTCAAATTAATTTCAGTTTGCCTTGTATTCTAATAGAGAATATTTAGGGTGTTCTCCTTGAAAGGAGTTTAGAAAAATAAATATTTATATTCTTTAACCAGTATTTGGGAAGTGATTAAAAAGAGAAGGAAAATATGACCTGTTTAAGTATTGCTTTTCAGTTTAGCTCAACATTATCCATCCTATGTAATTAATTTATTATTGATTATTTAATCATAAATAATCATTATTAAATTACTAATAGGTAGTTTGCTATTTGTTTGCGTAGAGTAGTGTGTATGTGTCTACCAACTTCAAGGTTTTCTCTGTATCTATGCATGTATGTGTAAGTGTATATCCATTCTTTAAGTCCCTTTGCAAAAAGTGGAGATGTAAGAGGTTGCATAACTCATGGTGTTGCACACTTTAAAAATCAGATTTTCTTCCAAAAAATGTAGAGTCCATGAAAGCCTATTCTTTCTTTTTTAGAAGTCCAGTTTGAACAAAATGTTTTTCTTGTCAAGGATGTTTTATTTGACTTGTATGAGAATACAAAATTTCAGGCAGGTGTAAACTATTGGTTAAATTTATGCAGTATAATTTATTCTGATCTACAGCTGCATTACCAATGGAGAGACGTCTGGTCATGGAGAGATTTTTCTAAAAAGAGTAGTCTAAATCAGAGGTGACGAAACCCTTGCTGCTTAACTTTGTGAGGATTTATGAATCCTCATTTTATGCTGTACTAAATTAGTATTCATGCACTTCATTGTAAATCAGTGGCATGGTTTAACCGCAGACAGCAGCTCAGGCCCACCAAGCTCCTCACTTATTCCCCCACACTGGGATGGAGGAGAGAATCAAAAGAGTAAAAGTGCAAAAACTCAAGGGTTGAGTAAAAGACAGTTTAATCAGTAAAGTAAAAGCCATGCATGCAAGCAAAGCAAATCAAGGAATTAATTCCCTACTTCCCATCAGCATCCAGGTGTTCAGCCATCTCCAGGAAAGCAGAGCTCCATCACACATCATAAATACTTGGGAAGACAAACTGAGTGTCCTCCCCTTCCTTCTTTTTCCCCCAGCTCTATATGCTAAGCATGATGTCAACGGTATGGAGTATCCCTTTGATCAGTTGGCGTCAGCTGTACCAGCTGTGTCCCCTCCCAACTGGTTGTGTACCCCCAGTCTGCTCGCTGGTGGGGTGGGGTGAGAAGCAGAAGAGGCCTTGACGCTGTGTAAGCACTGCTCAGCAACAGCGAAAACATCTCCATATTAGCAACACCATTTTCAGCACAAACCCAAAATATAGCCCCATACTAGCTACTATGAAGAAACTTTGTCCCAACCAAAACCATCACATCAAGCACCAAACCAACTGAATGTGATTCTCCCCACTATTTGTATATATAGAATTTTAGAAATTAAGAGATTTTTCTCCTGTGATAGTGGGAAGAAAGGGCATATAGGGAAAAATTAAGTACTTAAGCTTGGATCTTGTTAAAGAATAACAAGACAGTTCTTATTACTTCACTGAATCATATACAGTGTTTTTGAGTACTTAAATAATAATTATCCTGAATTGTGAGAATTACTGGGAAAGATAGAGTCTCAGACCAGGGTTCAGATTAGAAGCATCTGAGCTATGAGAAAGGATATGCCTATAATTTTTGAGCTAGTAACTCGCAAAAAAAGCAGTCAAAAAAAAAAGTTAAATTGAATATAAAAAACTATATATTATATATTATTTAATAAATACTATGTATGAAACAATGAATTTTTTTATAAAAGGAAAAAGTAATTAAAAAGAAAATTTGGATTAGTTAGCTATGAATAATTTTATGCACCGTTTTGTGTCATGCAATTTAGCACTCTTATTTAATGATGAGTGGGTAAAATTAATGGGTAAAATATGTTGTTCTCTATTTCCTGATAAATAGAAAACATAAATGTTTCACCAGCATGTACTTGCTTTTGTTAATATTTAAATTACCTTTCTGAAATATTCGCAATCAAAACCTGAACTTCTTTGTGCTTGCTTGAATTGGTGATCTACCATCAGATTATGTTTTATGGCATGCAAACAGTAATCACAGAATCACAGAATGTTAGAGATTGGAAGGGACCTCGAAAGATCATCTAGTCCAGTCCCCCTGCCGGAGCAGGAACACCTAGATCAGATCACACAGGAAAACATCCAGGCGGGCTTTGAATGTCTCCAGAGAAGGAGACTCCACAACCTCTCTGGGCAGCCTGTTCCAGTGCTCTGTCACCCTCACTGTAAAGAAGTTTTTTCTCATACTCAGGTGGAACCTCCTATGTTCCAGCTTGAACCCATTGCCCCTTGTCCTATCACTGGATGTCACAGAGAAGAGGCTGGCTCCATCCTCCTGACACTCACCCTTCATATATTTATAAACACTGATTAGGTCACCCCTCAGTCTCCTCTTTACAAGCTCAAGAGACCCAGCTCCCTCAGTCTTTCCTCATAAGGGAGATGCTCCATTCCCTTAATCATCTTCGTGGCTCTGCGCTGGAATCTTTCCAGCAGTTCCCTGTCCCTCTTCAACTGAGGGGCCCAGAACTGGACACAATATTCCAGATGCGGTCTTACCAGGGCAGAGTAGAGGGGGAGGAGAACTTCTCTTGACCTACTGACCATCCCCCTTCTGATGCACCCCAGGATGCCATTGGCCTTCTTGGCCACGAGGGCACAGTGCTGGCTCATGGTCATCCTGCTGTCCACCAGGACCCCCGGGTCTCCCCTACACTACTCTCCAAGAGGTCAGTACCTAACTTATACTGGTATCTGGTGTTGTTCTTGCCCAGATGCAAGACTCTACACTTGCTCTTGTTAAATTGCATGAAATTTTCCCCGCATCTCCAGCCTGTCTAGGTCTCACTGAATGGAAGCACAGCCTTCTGGCGTGTCAGCGACTCCTCACAGTTTCGTATCATCAGCAAACTTGCTGAGGGTGCACTCTATTCCCTCATCCAAGTCATTGATGAATATATGAATATATATGAATAGCACTGGTCCCAATACCGAACCCCGGGGGACTCCACTAGATACAGGCCTCCAACTAGACTCCATCCCATTCACCACAACTCTCTGGCTTCTTTTCTCCAGCCAGTTCACAATCCATCTCCCTACCCGATCATCCAGATCGCGCTTCCTCAGTTTAGCCGCGAGGATACTGTGGGAGACTGTGTTAAATGATTTACTGAAATTTAGATAGACCACATCTACTGCTTTACCATCATCTATCCACCTGGTAATGTCCTCATAAAAGGCTATCAGGTTGGTCAAGCATTACTTCCCCCTGTTGAAGCCATGTTAACTGCCTCTGATGACCCTCTTATCCCTGATATGCCTAGAGAGAGCATCAAGACTAACTTGTTCCATCACCTTTCCAGGGATGGAGGTGATGCTGACCGGTCTATAGTTACCCGGGTCCTCCTTCTTGCCCTTTTTGAAGACTGGTGTGACATTCGCTTTCCTCCAGTCCTCAGGCACCTCCCCCATTTCCCACGACTTACCAAAGATGATGGACAGTAGTCTAGCAATGACTTCCGCCATCTCCCTCATCACCCGTGGGTGCATCCCATCAGGACCCATAGATTTATGGGTGTCCAGATTACTTAACCGCTCCTTAACCCAGTCTTCATCTACCAGAGCAAACTCCTCCTTTGTCCTCATTTCCTCTGGGGCTTCAGGGGTACGGGACTCTTCAGGAAAGCCTCCGGCAGTATAGACAGAGACAAAGAAGGGATTCAGTAACACTGCCTTCTCTGTATCTTCTGTCACCAGAGCACCCACCTCATTCGTCAGTGGGCCTACATTGCCTCTGGTGTTAGCCTTGTCTGCAATGTATTTGAAGAAGCCCTTTCTATTATCCTTGACCCCTCTAGCAAGGTTTAATTCTAAGGAGGCCTTAGCTTTCCTAGTTGCCTCCCTACATCCTCTGACAACATTCTTATATTCCCCCCAAGCGGCCAGCAGGTCATGGCCCTCCTTCCATGGTCTGTAGACCCTCCTTTTGCACTTGAGTTTGCCCAGAAGATCCCTGTTTAACCATGTAGGTGTCCTGGCACCCTTTCTTGACTTCCTATCCATTGGGATGCTCCGATCTTCAGCTTGGAAGAAGCACTGCTTGAACACTAACCAACTATCTTCGGCCCCTTTACCTTTAAGTACCCCGTCCCATGGTATTTCCCCTAGCAATTGCTTGAAAAGGCCAAAGTTGGCCCTACTGAAGTCCAGCATTGCTATTCTGCTCAGGATTCTATTATGGCCACATGAGATCCTGAACTTCACCACCTCATGGTCACTGCAACCAAGATGCCCTCAGCCTTCACCCCTTCAACCAGACCCTCCTTATTCATGAGAATAAGATCTAGCATCGCTCCTCTCCTAGTCGGCTCATCCGCCATTTGCATCAGGAAGTTATCATCAATGCGCTGGAGAAACCTCCTGGACTGTGGATGGCTGGCTGAGTAGGCCTTCCAGCAAATATCAGAGTAGTTAAAATCCCCCACAATTACCGGGGCCTGTAACTGCAAGGCTGCTACCAGCTGCCTGTAGAAGGCCTCGTCGACTTCCTCATCCTGATCTGGTGGCCTGTAATAGACACCCACGACAGTATCACCCATGCCAGCCTGTCCCTTAATTCTCACCCACAAACTCTCAACTCGCTCGTCATTTCCCCCTGGACAGTACTCAATACATTGAAGTTGTTCTTTCACCTAAAGAGCAACTGCCCCCCCTCGCCTTGCTGGCCTGTCTTTCCTGAAAAGGGTATAGCCACCCCTGACTACATTCCAGTCATGTGAGCTGTCCCACCATGTCTCTGTAATTGCCACCAGGTCATAATCTCCTGACCGAACACGGATTTCTAACTCCTCCTGCTTATTCCCCATGCTGCACACATTTGTGTACAGGCATTTCAGGGAGCGAGCTGAGCATGCCGGTTTCACCCTAGGAGGGTGGGAGGACCCCCGGTCTTTATCAACACTAGAGCGCTGCCCCACTGATGCAAGCCCAGTTATAGCCCCATCCCCCTTCAAATCTAGTTTAAAGCTCTCCCAATGAGCCCTGCTAAATCCTGTGCTAGGATTCATTTCTCCCTATGAGACAAATGAGTTCCATCCCTCAACAACAGGCCAGGGGCTGAGTAAACCGACCCATGGTCAAAGAACCCAAAGTTCCTGTCTCGACACCAGTCCCTCAGCCAATTATTCATGACTTGTCTTTTCCTAGCCCACCCCATGTCCTGCACCTCCCCAGAAGGTACAGAACAGAACACCACTTGCGCACCCACTCCTTGAACTATCTGTCCTAAACCCCTGAAATCTCTTTTCATAGTTCTCAGGCTCCTCTGAGCAATTTCATCACTGCCCACCTGAACTATGAGTAGTGGGTAGTAATCAGTGGGGTGAACCAGCTCCGGCAGTTTTCTAGTTATATCCCTGACCCGGGCCCCAGGGAGGCAGCACACTTCCCTACGGCTCGGGTCCGGTCTGCAAATGGGCCCCTCCGTTCCTCTGAGAATGGAGTCGCCTGCCACCAGCACCCTTCTTTCTTTCCTGGCAGAGGCAGTCTGAATGCGCAGAGTCGACTGCCTCGCCCTTGGAAACCTCTCAGGGGAACCTTCCTGCACCTCCCCACTTACCTCCCCTTCAATGTCCAAGGCTGCAAACCTATTGCTCAGGGGAACGCGGGGACACGTGACAGGCAGAGGGGGGTTTGCCCACGATGCTGAGCAGGGACCCTCTCCTGACCCTCCCCATCCCTCAGTTCCCCCTCCTCTGCCCCAGGGCAGGGGGTCCACCCCCAATTGTGGGGTATCTCCCTGGCACCTTTCCCTCTGGCACACCAGGGAGTTACTCCACCAGTCGATCTCCCGCTCACAGTCCCTGATGGCCCTCAGTCTCTCCACCTCATCTTTCAGCTCGGCCACCATGGTGAGCAGATCTTCCACCGTCTTGCACCTCACGCAAGTGGAATGTCTGCCGCCCTCCCCCGGCAGCTGCAGGCTCTGGCACTCCCTGCAGCCAGAGACCTGCGTAGCCACAGTTTGGAACAGGCTCTCCGTTTGGGTCGCCACAGTCTTTCTGGGGCAAGCTCTCTGCCTGATGGAGACCATGACAAAAACAGTGGTCACAGACTACCAGTAGATAGGTAGGACTCATGAGTGAGGAGGGCAGAACTCCTGTGCCCTGCCACACAACCTCCCACACCCACTGCTGCAGCGCCTGATCTCTAGTTCTTCCCTCTTCCTCTGAGGAACCCTGCCTGCTTGCTGGGTTCCTAGGGCCGCCTTGTGAGGCTTCTGCACCCGGCAAAACTTCAGCGTCCTGCTGCACGAGCCACAGGTGGTGCGCCCACGTACACGCGGCGAAAATTTTAAGGACTGGGGGAGGGGTGGTGACCACGGTTGCCCCAGCAACTCCCGTGCAATGTCAGCCTCTCTCGGGAGAGCTGTCAGAGGGAGTCGGGATATTCCAGAATCTCCTGAAAAACCTCCCTGTACCTCGCGATCAGTCCGTCTGGCGGAGCTGCGTCAGCTCCGAAGCTGCTGATCTCGGCGACTGAGATTTAGCAACACTAAATGTCATTTTAATGTGAAAAGAAATCATATTCTTAGAATTGCAAATTTGTGTGTTTTTTGTCTAGATCTCATTAAGAAAGAAAGCAAAACAAAACAGCTTCCTCAAAACATGTCATTTTTATGAAGTGACTGAAAAGGAATACTTCTCTGTATGACTGTGTAACATATTTGAGCTCTTTAAGAACTGACATGTTTTTAAATTTATATTATTATGTTAGTTGATTCGAGATAGTTTTCATTTTCTGAAATTGAGCCTTTATCTAATATGATATAACTCAATGGCATGACAACTGCCTGTTTAGTCTGCAAGATTTGTCATGCGTTTAGCATTCACTAAATGAAAAACATGGTATCTGTTGACTTTTTGCTTTGACATAAAATTGACAAAGCCACAAATTCAAATGACATCCTGAAATTTTACCTTTAATTTCCTAGAGAGCTCAAAATAAAGTTATTTCATTCCTGATAGAAAATACAGTTAGAATTTTAATCCCTTGGTTTTAAAAATCCACCATTTGGATGCTACATTTTTGCTAAAATTAAATTATAATCCCTATGAAAATTATGTAAACATGAAAAATATAGAATTATAGAATAACTCAAGTTGGAAGGGACCCATAAGGATCATGAAGTGAATAAATAAATAAATATTTAAAAAGTAAGGAATTATTTTTCCTTTTGTCGAGACATGCTTTTGAAGTAGATGAAAAAAATAAGAATGCAGTATTATAGAATATCTTGATATTCTATATCTATATATAGATTTTATAAGGCTTTTTATTTGGGAGGAGGTGAATAATTTGAATATGATGCTCAGGGTTAATTAAATAATTGTAAATTGTACCAATAAATAACGTGTCACACCATCATGAGCAGTCTCATCCTCTGTCTTAGGCATTTTTCAGTAAAAGCTAGTAGGAAATTAAAGTAATAATGCTTGATTTCAATTAAAATAAGGGAAAGATAACAAAGTAGTGTTTTGTGTAATTTTAAAACGTGTAGTAGCATATGCTACAAGTATTTGGGAAACTACAGTGGAATTTGAGCTGGTGTATTAGATAATAGTAAGTGGGGGTTTTTTACCTGCTGCAACGTTTTAAAACAAGTAAGAACTTAGATCAGTTGCACTGATGGTACAACTTAAGAACCAGATACATTTTTTGCTTTGAGCACATCATTATGTTTCAAGCAGTTACAGTTTGGGCTTTGTAAATTTTTGAAACTGAGGTTTTTTGAGAGCATAGTACCAGAAACTTAAGAGAAAAATGTGTCTGTAGATCAGTATTAAAATTCTCTCTTTTCGGATCAATTGATTTTCCTATTTTTCCTGTTTTGGTTTTATTTGAGATGGTGATAGAATCCATTTCAGTGTGACATGCAATGTTATTTTAAGGGCTAAAGCCTGCAAAAAGCGAATCGTGGAAGTGTTTTCACAAAAATCTGTAATGCCATAGGAAAACCAGATTGCCTTGTTTTTAAAAAAAAGCGTAAACAAATGCAAACCTCTATGGCATGTTTCTTTCTTTCTAGCACTTTGGAAACCGGTGGGCAGCCATATGCAGATGGACAGAAGACCGATGGGTCCTTCTGCAAGATATTCTTCGTAAATGGCAACACTTTGCAGAAGAGCAGGTGAGTAGTTTTAGCAGGTATAAATTGGAATGTTCTTCAAAAAATTGAATTAGGAAAAGCCTGACTAAAGCCTTTTCATTCTCTTCTCTCCAATTTTCTTTCAGTGCCTTTTTGATGCATGGCTCACTGAAAAAGAGGATGCTGTGAGCAAAATTCATACAACTGGCTTTAAAGATCAAAATGAAATGCTGACCAGTCTACGTACATTAGCTGTATGTATTTTTCATTTTCCTATTTTATGTTCACCATTCTTATTCATGAGTCTGAATGCAGGTGGCTTTGTCCCACTCTCAGACTATATGATTGAGCAGAACAGCTTTTTCATACTTTGGGAATGGATGTTGTCTCATGTGGAATAGGTTGCTGATAAAGGAACCGGCAGGTAAAGATGTTTTTACTGGTTGTCTTTTCAGTCAAAAGTTTATGAACTGAAATAGCATTTAGGTGTCTTAAAAATATGTATACCTTTATACTGAAAGTTTCTTTGGTGATACTATTGATCTATATATTACAATCATAGAATCATAGAATAGTTTAGGTTGGATGGGACCTTTAAAGGTCATCTAATCCAACTCCTGCAATGAGCAGGGACATCTTCAACTAGATCAAGTTTCTCAGAGCCCCGTCCAACCTGACCTTGAATGTTTACAGGGATAAGGTATTTAGCATCTCTCTGGGCAATCTGTTCCAGTGTTTCACCACCCCCATTTAATTTTTTTTTCCTTATAGTTACTCTAAATCTACCCTCTTTTAGTTTAAGAGCGTTACCCTTTTCCCTATCACAACAGGCTCTGCTAAAAAAGTTGTCCCCATCTTTCTTTTAAGCCCTCTTTAAGTACTGAAAAGCTGCAATAAGGTGTCCCCAGAGTTTTCTCTACTCGAGGCTGAACAGCTCCAACTCTCTCAGCCTTTCTACATAGGAGTAGTGTCCCTCCCTCTGATCATTTTTGTGGCCCTCATCTGGACCTGCTCCAACAGGTCCGTGTCTTTCTTGTGCTGAGACTCCAGAGCCAGATTCAGTACTCGGGGTGAGGTCTCACGAGAGCAGAGTGAAATGGCGGAGTCACCTCCCTCGACCTGCTGCCCACACTTCTTTTGATGCAGCCCAGGATGTCCTCTACCTCAATCTTCCAAAAACACTCTACTATGCATCATCTTTGTGGAGGGAATGTAGGTCTGACTGGCATAGAAAGATGCTGTGCCCATAGAGGTGGAAAACTTGTCACAGCCTAGCTTGCAAATGGTTTTATAGTATTAAGACTTTTGTAAACCACATGGTATGGTGTGTGCTATTTTTGTACTTTATAATGACTGTGTTTGCATTTAGAGGAAAGGGAACATTCATGTCTGTGCTTTTGTTAAAATAGTTAAATTATTATTGCTATAAATAAGAACTTCATTGGTAATCTTCTGTTTAAACAGAACTCTTGTTATTTTATTTTTTTTTTGGTCAAATAGAGGGGAAAAAACTGTCCTAGACATTATTTCAAGACTTGGATTTCTGAAGTTGTTATTGACTGGTTATACTTTAGGCTCAATCTTAGATTTTTAGAAATTATTTTAGAATTTATGTCCTCATTCTGTATTAAAAGCAGAAAAATTTGGACTTTTGGTCAATAAAAATGCGATGATGTTTCTGAAGTTTAAGTAACTGATGTTTTTAAAGTATACTGTATTTTATCCTTGCATATACAAATGTATAGGGTTTTTTCTTAAAAAAAAAAATTCTTACAGCTTTACTTTTTCAGTTCATAACTGCTTTGCAGCTTGTCCAGAGTCAGTAGTAAATGTCCCTATTGACTCGTAGAATAACTGGGAAGTTAATATTTGTTGATTATGGCAAGAAAATCAGTTTTATTCAATAAAGTAACACTTGTGGATTTCAGCAAGTTGCTGGAGGAGATAGGAACTGGGGGTTGAAATGTTTATCATAAATTCTGAAGTAACAAGCTATTGATGGTTTGAAAGAGTTAACGGTAAGACCAGTTTGGGTACCTAGTAGCAGTCATCTCCAAATTCCATTGAGTTTACCTTCACAAAATGCTAAATTGTCAGGAGTCTTGTGGATGAAGATTTACTATTTTAGTCTTCTCTGATTCATGTAGAATTTGTATTAATACATTACCCATATGAAAATTCTTGTTAGGGAATATGTTCTTCCACTCTTGGACTGGCTTTTAGAAGTAGGGATAAAATGGAATCCTGGCATCCTGACCGAGACAATGCAAATCATGCCTGTCTTTTGGCATGTTACCTTTGGCCGTAGAGATGTGTTTGGATATAGTAAAGGAGAAGCTGTCATGAAAAATCACCTTTATAATTAGGACAGCTTGTTCCAGAATTGTGAAGGTGAGTCTGTCAGGCAATAAACATACATCCTTTTAATAATATAGAAATGTTTATATTCTTAACAAATGGTAGCTCAGTCCCTCAGTTGTCTAATTGTTTCCAGCAGGAAATTACAGTATTAGATTTTCCTGTTAGAGCTTAAGAATTTTGTTTGATATCAAGATAGGGCCTATTTTTCCTGTCTCTTACATGCACAACTTGGTGATGACCCTGGCTGGAAGCCAAATCCACAACAACCGCTTGCTCACCCTCTCACCTCCCCTCTCCCAAGGATGGGAGAGAGAATTAAAAGGAAAAAAAAAGTGCTGATCCAGAGCAGGAGAGTGAACTTCCAGAGAGCCCTCACCTATATACTGGGCATGACATGCATGATATGGAATAGACTATTGACCAGTTTGGATCTCAATCCTAAACTTAAGAATAAATCCTAAGCTAGTAGTTGGGGCTGTGCTCCCTCCCAGCTTCTCCTGCACCTGCAGACACTGGCACAGCAGAGAAGCTGAAAAGTCCTTGACTGTCCTGGCAGCAACTGTAAACATCAGCATGTTATCAGCCTTCTCCTCGGCACAAATCCAAAACAGCCTCTTAGTAGCTACTGTGAAGAAAGTTAACTCTCTCTCAGCTGAAACCAGGATACTTGGCAAGTTTAGGGTCACGTTCTTTAGTCAAATTTCAGTCTCTTAAGCCTTAAGGAAATTTCTGAAGGTATTTTGTTAAACCATTTAGCATTATGACTGTTAATTTGAAATTCTACAACTCTCCTACAAGGTCCTAAGCCTTCTAAAGGGCCTGAAGTGAAGTAGGTTTGTTGAGATGCTGTTCACAGTACGAAAAAAAAAAAAATTGACTCTTACATCATATTAATCATTGTATCACATAGTAACAAATGGAAGGTAACATAAAAAAGAGAAGCTGGTAGTTTCATGCGTATTTGCAGCTCAGGATGCTTCTGAAGAAATAGGTATTTAACTACTACTTGCTGATGTAGAAATACACTAGTGTCTTCTCCACAGTAATTTTATCTCACATTTCTCAAGTAGGAAGAAATATACTGTTAATTTTAGTTAAGACAGGATTTCTGATAGTAAGCACTATTAATACTTAAAAGTAAGTTTTCACTTACCAGCATTTGTTAAACTGGTAGTCGGTATGCATATATTTTCAAACAGTGATAACGATTTTGAGTAAGCAGAAAGATTGAGATTGTTCCTGAACCAAAATCTCCATACATGGATTCCTGTTTTAGGATTGTTGTGAGATTTTTGCAGCCCAAATTATGATTATTTGACTTAATATAAAGAAAAATTTGTTACCCCCAAATTTGATCCTTTCTAATGATTTGACTGCAGGCTTACCATTATTAACAAACTTTAGTTCTCTGTAGATACTTTCTCAGATGTGATTCTCCAAAACTGAAAGAAGGAGGCAAGTCAAAACATTTTAAATAAGACTACATAAATTAAACTTTGATATTCGATTTGGTGTCAGAATACTCTAACAGATTATCTATTAATAGATTAATCTTACCCTAAGATTATAACACTATGGTGAATTAGCCTTGGCTGGCCATGTGATGCCACTCTCTCACTCCCCTTCCTCAGCAAGGCAGGAGCAAATAATAAGATGAAAATCTCATTGGTCAAAATGAAGACAGGGAGATCACTCACCAATTACTGTCACAGGTAAAACAGACTTGACTTGGGAAAGACTGATTTTATTTCTTGCCAACCAAGTCAGAGTAGGACAGTGAGAAATAAGAACAGTCTTAAAGGACTTTCCCCCCCATCCCTCCTTTCTTTCCAGGCCCAATGTCACTCTTGACTTCTCTACCTTCTCCGCCTGAGTGGCACAGGGGGACGAGGAATGCTTTGTCTCAGCTGCATCTTCCTCTTCACACTGTTTCCCTGCTCCAGCATGGGATCCCACCCACTGGAGGCAGTCCTTTATGAACTGCTGCAACGTGCATCCTTCCCAGGGGCTGCAGTTCACAAACTGCTCCAGCGTCGGTCCTTTTCACGTGGTGCAGTCCTTGAAGCACAGACTGCTCCAGTGTGGGTCCCCCACGGGGTCACAAGACCTGCCAGCAAACCTGCTGCAGCCTGGGCTCCTCTCTTCACAGAGCCACAGGTCCTGGCAGGAGCCTTCTCCAGCACAAGGTCTCCACAGGGTCACAGTTTCAGGCACATTCACCTCCTCCAGCGTAGGGTCCTTCATGGGATGCAGAGGGACAACATGCATCACCATGATCTGCACCATGGGCTGCAGGGGAATCTCTGCTCCAGCACCTGGAACACCTCCTCCTGCTCCTTCTTCTCTGACCTTGGTGTCTGCAGGGTTGTTTTTCTCACTCCTCTGTCTTACAACTGCTATGTGGTGGTTTTTTATCCTTTCTTAACTATATTTTCACAGAGGCACCACTGGAGTTACTGATGGGCAGCAGTGGATCTGTTTTGGAGCCATCTGAAACGGGTTCTGTCTAACATGGGGGCAGCCCCCAGTGTCTTATCACAGAAGCCACCCTTGGAGCCCCTCTGCTCCCAAAATCTTGCCATGTAAACCCAGTATAGGTGCTATCCCTTTTCTTCTTTCAGGTTTAGCAGTCACATTGTTATTCAAATGAATGGGTAAAATATATTTTTTGTCAGTGTAGCAATTCACCCAGTTCTAATGTTGTATTAAAACTGATACCAAGTCAGTTAGGTTTCCTCTTAATTTATATACTGTATCCATAATATCTATTTGTAAAAAAAAATTGCTCAGATAAAGCTGTTTTTTGCAGGAAATTTTTGTGTTTTAATAATCTCAAATGGCTTATTTCAGACCATTCAGTATTTTTATGTGAAAATTTATTTCTTTTTTCATTAACTCTCTTCTGGGATCTGCTTAGTCTAAAGGTCAGAAAAACTGTTTAGGCTTTGCTACTTTGTGCATGTGTTAATACTGACTTTTCTTGATTTTTTTTTTCTGCTGTTGATGGGTAGTTGCTCTAGTTGTAAAATATTTCCTTAAAACAACAGGGAGTTTTTTGTTGTTTATTTTTCTTATTTATTTGTTTGTTTGTTTTTCATTTTACACCTACCATTTATTCACTGTCTCTGAATACTTACACAAGGCAAAGGGTGACATAGAGCATGGACTAAGCTGCGGTATGTGATGCACTGAGAATGTAGAACACAAATAGACAAACTGAGGTGAAATTTTACTGTCATTCATGCCACTGGCTTGATAGATTGTTCTCATGTCCTCTGCCTACATTTTTACAGCCTGTAAAGTGAAGGTGGTGGTCCTCTTTTTCTTAAAACATGTTGAGATCTGCTGCAAAGGCATGCAAGGTCTAGGTCTATATATTTATAGTAGATATTCCATTAATACAGAATTAAATCTTCTCTTGCTTCACTTAGTGCAAATTTATTTACTTATTAGAAGAGATAAATTAGATAGTACACCATTTTTTACTGGAATAAATTGCCAAAAAATTAGTTTACAGCAGATGTTGCAGATTAGAATGTTAGAATGAATAAAAAAAGTTTTTGGTGATGTTTAAGGAAAAGAAAAACAGCAATCATTAAACTTGAAAACAGCAAACAACTAGTAGAAGCACATTACCAATAAATAAGGAAACTATAATATTCAATATTGAAATTTACAGTATGCTCTTGATGGAAGTTATGACTGAGTTACCTGATAATTAATTTGATAAAGCAAACAGTACCATTTATTCTCTTATAGATTGAGAAATTACATATTTTGTTGCTAGCTCATTAGTATTCTAGGTCTATTCTTGTACCAGAAAAAAAAGAAAAAAACTGAAAAACCTAGAGGATATTATTGGTTACTGTAGCACACAGACATTTTCGGTGAGGAAATGTGAAAACAGAATCCCTCAGTAGATTTTTGCAGGTTAAATGTAGCTATCACAAAAGCATATTAGTAGTAGTGTGTTGTACTTTTCATGTAGAAAGTTTTAGCATCCTTCTCTTTCTAGTGTTTCACTTACTGGTTTTGCTTCATGTATCTGGGATGGATGCTGAAGTCATCTGTGTATTACACAGCTGTTGTCAGCTGTGGAGGTTGGAAATAAAACACTGCTGTTCAGAATTCACTAATCATGTTTCATAGGATACCATTTTTTATTATTTCGGTCAGTGTATGTGGTGTTTTTTCTGACACCATAGACAAAACAAAAAAGTCAAATACAGCAATCCTTGAAATTTTAACATGGTAAATTTCTTTACATCTAGTCTGTTCCCTCTGTTAGATCTGCTACTATGCAAACAGGTTCTGAAACATAAAGTATGTTAGCTGCTATTTCTTAGGGACATGTCAATTTAAATTTTGATATTAACTGTATCTAACATTAGTAATTATGATGTTTCAAACCACATCTGAGTGGAATGAGTACTGATTACAAAGACTATGAATATTTCTTTTACTGAACTGTTTTAAATTACAATTTTGGATTATATAGCTACAGGAAAGTAAACTAAATTCTGTTGTCTATTTGTTTAATTATCCCTTTCATGCCTAGGGTATTAGATTGAAATCCTCAGCTGCACAGAGTTCAACATTGGGCCATGGTTAGCACAGAGTAGAGAATGAATGGTTAAGGTATGAAAACCAATGAAGTAAACCAGGAGAGGCATTAAAAAATAAACCCAGGTGGGAACTGGAGCTATGGATGACTCTTGGATCTGTGGAGAGCCTACTTCATAGAGAGGTTTGCATGTATAGATCTCAGGAGTTTCAAGATCCCTTGGTAGTTTACTGCAGTAAAGATGTGAAGACTGATGATTTCTCCTTTTCTGTGAGCATCCATTGGTTCAAGCTGTATGGTGGCTTGCAGAGCACAGAGGTTTTATATGGGAGTTTCCAGGCTCCCAGCTGCAGGCCTCTTTCCTTGGCACACTCAGCAGAGCTCCTGGGGTTCCCAAGGCTTCCCCATTCCCCGGGAGGCTACAGCTGTGTAACCAGAGCTTGCCAAAATCTGAGGAAGATGAGAAATATGGGGTTCTTCAATACTGCCAAAATGAAACCTGTTTTCTTTGAGACTGCCTTTTTTTTTATCCTGGTTTGAGGTCAAATATTTTTCTACAAAACATTTTTTCTCAGTTTTAATATGCAGTATGTGACAGTACAATAAAAGTTTAAACAAACATTGTTTGAAATGTTGCTATAGTTGTTAAAATTAGTACAGTTTTAAGGTTCTTAATGTCACACAGCTGTTAGCTTTTTGATTTATGTCACTACCTGAGGCATGCTGTCATATTACATTGCTCTGTGAAGTGCAATGTGTCCATTCCACTATGTCAGCTCTGCCAGCAGTTTTTACAGTAACAACAGCATGGAAGAATAGAATTTTGTGTGAAATACCCTTAGTCATTTTTGATTCTTTATAATGCTCTCCTTAGGATTTTCCATCTAAGTTTCTTGTGTTTTGGCTGGGGGGGGCGGAATGTTTGTTGTTTTGATTTGGTTTTGGGGGGTTTTTTTTGCTGCATGAATTACTGTTCTTCCTTCTGTTACTTTGTTTAACAGATTCTGAAAGGAGATCTAGAAATGAAAAGGCAAATGATGAGTAAGCTGAAGTCACTCAGCCAAGACCTCCTTGCAGCTGTGAAAAATAAAGCAGTGGCTCAAAAGCTAGAAAGTCATCTTGAAAATTTTGCCCAGCGCTGGGATAGCCTTGTGCAGAAGGTGGAGAGCAGTTCTAAACAGGTTTGTCAAAACCATCATTTTGTCAGTTTGTGACAGTCAAATTCTTTGCCAGTCAGATGCTTGAAGTGATTTTGGTGCTGTTTGTCATATTGTTTTAAATTTTTTCTCTGTATGATTGCTTAAGGCAGATTTTATTTTTAGGACAGAATAATACAACTCTAATATAACTTTCCAGAATTTTATTTATCTCTTTAGTTTTTAATCTCTCTTTATAGTGTTGATTACTTTCTTGGGTTGTTAACTATGTTTTCATGATACTATCCATAATGAAAATACTCTTTCCAGTTGATTTATTTTTAACCTATAATAGTTGGTCACTTCAAATGCAATGGTTTTATGGATATCTCTGTGGACTAGCACTTTGTCTGAAATTAGTTTAAGAACCATTTGCTACTTAAATAATTTTATTTCTTTTCAACAGTGAAAGTTTATAATAGAGTACTGTTTTACTTCTGCTTATGTTAAGCTGATTTACAGATTAAAAGGAGAGGCCATAAAAAGAAAAGGTTATTGGAAAAATAAATAAATCTATCAATACCTGTATCCAAAATCCCAATGAAAGTGGAATATAATCCACTATTATTTTGCCCAGCTCCTTTATGTTAACCATAATATATTAAAAAGAAATTGAGGTTTTAAAATTTCACATTTTTTAAACCAGTTAACATAAATCAGTGCTGTGGTGTAGTATAGAAAACATATCCATTTACTTTTGCTAGCCATCTGTCAGCATATCTTTCTTATTGGATCTAAACCCAAATTAACTCACTTTTTTCCATTCCATTATCTCATTAATACTGAGTTATTTTTTGTACTGTCCTTGTATGACTGTTGAAATGGAAATGGACATTAAGACTTTTTAATGATAACACAAAACAGAGTGTTACAGCATGCACCTCTGTTCTGTTCCTGGAGGACCTCTCATAGTTCTGGTCAGTTTGATTCAATTCCCTTAATCATACTTCACTTTTTTGTTGCTATATACTAATGCTCCTACCAACTTATGTTTGGGTTATTAAATAAAAGCTGCTATACTTCATGCAGTCATCTGAGTACGTCTTGATAGCCTTGCTCCCAACTCACACCTCAAACTTTTAGTTTGCTCTGTGATACAGTTTCGTGTGTAGCTGAAGTTGGAAAAATCGGTTTGAGAACAGAAGAGAAGGGGGAAAAGGTACAATTTCACTTAGTAACAAAAGGCAAAACCAGTTTGTGCTACTTAGCATTTGTAACAGTTGAAAAATGTACTTTACTCTTGTATATTTGCTGTAGGGAACCTGTCGTTTGAATGCAGAGGAGAATTTTTAATTTGGGATGGCTAGGGTCACATGATTTGAAGTTAGTAAGTCACTCCAAAATGTTCAAGAGTTTTTCAGATTGTTGATCGGTCCTAAAAGCAGGTCCTAGTTTTGAAAAAGGAACTTAGATTACAGAAAAGATAGCCTCCTCATGAAGTGAGCAATCCTGAGGCTGTACGTCCATGCATCATAGAGCAGCACAGGTGGGAGATGCTTTGGATTCTCAAAACTGTGTTATCGTAGCAGCATACTTCAGTTGATAAGCTTTTCCTCCAAGGAGAAGCTACTTTGCTTGGCACAGAGTTGGTATGCTGTGGGCGTACTGCTTCAAATTCTGGAGACATTACACATTCAGTGATAACTGAAGAACCACTTCCTAAGGCACCATTACACAGTTTAGATATGTCCTCTAGGAAATACTGATGGTGTACTTTTGCCATGTGTTTCTGTCTGGGCAGGGCAGATAATGTTAGTGGGATTTATACATATATTCATTAGAGAGTTCAATGATACACTTAGAGTGCAAGAAAAACATAGCTCTGAAGAAAGATCTAATTATTCTCTCAAATCATGAACTGGGGAGGAGGGGACTTGACTTGGAAGAATGTTACATAAATGCAACATTTTTCACTAAATTCTATCAGAAAATACATGTTTTATTTTTCAAACTTAGATATTAACTTCAAAATTAACTTAATTCCTTTCATTAATAATTCTTATAGTACCATCTTAATTACATTATTTTCATTAGTTATTTCCCCTCCCTCTCATACTAAAGTGTCACTAAATTATTAACTGGTTAACAAAATAAGAAATTAAATGGAAGAGTCAACCTCAGCTTCAGTTCAAAGCTGATTCTCCAACTAGACATAGGAAGCAGTTATATATCCTGAAGGAAAAGTGCAGAATTTAGAGTGTGAGTGCTCACACATTTAGCTGAATTCATTGCTGCTGAATTTAAGCATTTAATCTGAACTCATGGCTGAAGCATCTGCTGCACACGAGCGGATGGCAAGGGTGAAAGAGAGAGATACCTTTTAAAAAGCAGTTTGTCCTCCTCATGAAAATGTCAACTTTCCTTCGTTGACGATACAGTAGAAACAAGGACAAGGACAACTTGCTTAGGCCAGGTGCATAACTTTTAGAAACCTTAAACCCACCCTTGGAGTATTCATTATGCTTCAGTAAATAGTACTGAAAACCTTCCCAAACTAAAGAAAACCCCATTCTTCATCTGAATTTCCCCACTCACGTACATTCATTTCATCAAAAACGAGATGACAGCTCCAAAAGTGAGTGTTAAGGAAACTTATGAGTTTATCAGGACAGAAGGCACTTCCAAAGGCAGTAATAAATGATAGCACTAAAGGTAGGCTGCCATATAAAAGAGAAATAAAATGCCATAAAACTACTGAAGTGCTATACACGCATTGTACATACGTTTGCCTGTAGAGGATGAAAAGGAAGATTTAAATTTGTCTAGGCTGAAAATAAATGAGTTTTAACATGTTTTTTAGATGAGCTTGCTGATGTGAAACTGCAGGCAAACATTGTATTTTGAAAGCCTTTTAATGTGCAGCCTTGTGAGTCACCTTAGCACCTTCTGTATGATTGTCCAGGGGGTTAAAGGCCTAGAGTGTGTTGCTGCTTCTCAGACTAGTATTTGTTTCTCAGGAACTTAGAGGGATTAGGAAACCATGCTGCCATTGTTTGATCCATTTTTGGATAATGAAACACACCAATGATTAAATCTAAGAGGTGGTTGGGTTTTTTTTTGCCAGGGGAGCTAATAAAAGATACTTTCTTTTTGGCACCTCCTTGAATTTTTAAGGATTTTCCTTTGTGCTCTAAAGTGTGTGCACTCTTTAAGTGTGAACCAACTTCATTTTGCAGAGTTACATTGCGGTATAATCTTCAGTAACTTTTAGTCTTACCCAGAGTCTAATTAGAATGATTATGAACTTCAAATTCACATCTCCATTCTCCTTTTGAAGAATATATTATTTAACCTCCACTCCTATTGATTAAGCATGAAAAATATTTCTTTACTGTTTTGACATGTAAATCATTACCCCCAAAAACGTCATGGCTTGACTGCTCTGAGCATATGATAATTGCACTGCCTGCTTTCAAAGCACAGTTCCCAATCACCAGCTGAAACTATTACTCCTGTATAGTTGGTAATATGCTGCAGATGACTCCTACAGCACCTTAGCTGTGCTTTTATTCTGTTTTACACCCTCTTCACTGTAAACTGTACCTTTGTTATTGATTGGCAAATGGAAACATGACAGGATATGACCTTGGGTGTCAGAAACATCATCCTATCATTGATTTTTGGATAAAACTGAAAGTAATAAGAATTTTATGAGAAGAGGAAAGGGAGGCTGTACCCAAAACTGCATATAAGGAGCAAGCAGTTATTTGGAGTGTTCTTAGCTACAGAGTCAACCAAAGGAAAGATGACATCAGGTGTTATCCTCAAATTTTGTAGAACCCTAGACCTTTGAAGCTTTAATTTGCTTTTCATTTCTGCCCCCAAATAAAACTAATTAAAAATAAACTGAAAATAATGCCATATTAAGTTTTAATAAAACTATATGGAAACATTTCCTTATTACCGTTATAATTCCTGTAGTTGAAAATATCAAAGTCGATACATATTGAGGGAACTAAAACAAGAGTATTAACACATGATATTGTGATTGAAAAGTCAGCTGGGTGTTTTTCTCTTCCAAAAAAAATTATGTAGTTCATATGTTAGCTAAGTCCCTGCAGTTCACAAGCAGCTTACTCCAATTGACATACTTAATCCATAGATTTTAAAAAAATCTGCTTTGAATCCTAATTTTGTAGTCTACTGAGTAGTCCAGATTCTACTCTAAAGCCTAGAGAGCTAGTCATTTCTAGAGGGGGAAGCACAGTTGACTGCTTTAAGTAAGAAAGACTGCCAAAATTACAGTGGTAATGCATGTTCTTACTCCTCACTTTCACTGTCAGACAGAACAGGAAGACATTTTTGTTTTGAAGACCATGTAAAAGATTTGTCAATGTTGGCAGAAACTTGACTTTTTTTTTCAAGATTTTTAGCTTTACTGGTATTGTCTGCTGACAAGAGGCTGGTTGCTAACAGTATCCCTCATTCCTTGTCACACCATTTATTTCAATATAGGAAAACATTGTGGGAAAGGTCTTGTAGTTAATTACCTGGTATGCTTCTTCTCCATTGCTTATAGAAACACTAATGTCTTGATGACTAAGGTAACTCAATTCTCTTTCTAAGTTTTTGATCCAAGAACTAATAGGTTATTTATGTACGTGCATATAATTTCATGGAATTTTAGACACTGGCATTCCTGTCCTGGAATTAGAAAGTTCTTCTAAATTTTG
The DNA here is from genome assembly GCA_011057875.1 of Pterocles orientalis. Classification (NCBI taxonomy): domain Eukaryota; kingdom Metazoa; phylum Chordata; class Aves; order Pterocliformes; family Pteroclidae; genus Pterocles; species Pterocles orientalis. The sequence goes on along the minus strand of WKFP01014810.1, from coordinate 564,601 downwards.
CACATCGGCAATAAGCAAAGTAGGGCTCTTCTGGTGCACAGCTTTTCCTGCTCCTGGTATAACAACTTCTTTTTATTTTCCATTTCACTGCACCTAAACTGTGAGGTGGTCACGGGAGCTGTAACTAGAGTATTTTGACAAATGAGCCATCATCTGACAGAACTAAAAAAAGGAGTGACCAATTTCTCATGAGTTAAGGGACTTAAGAACAGCTGCCTGTGTTTAGAGGGGAAGTTTGTAGTTTGTTTTTACACGGAAACAAATAAAAATGGGCAATACATATACAACCAGTATCTTTCAAATAAATATGAGCAGAAAGTACTTGTCATTCCTTTTTTGAAAGCAGCTGAACCATATGAACCGTATTACCAGGCAAAGTTAAATGCATTAGATTGGCAGTGTTTACAGTGCTATGTATTATATGCATTATTATGTATTATTAGTATCTGTTATGACCACTTAACATTAGTTTTTAATTATGGAATAACACTGATGCAAATTAAATTCCCTTCTGGTGTGTGTTTTCTAATTGAAGATTTCCTGACAGAAAGCTAACTGCCCTTTTGTGCAAGTAGGTTGTGATGAATTACATTCTAGTCTGAAAAGTATTATAAATGGTAAAAATAACAATTGATAATTTAGTACCATTACCATGCCTTTATCACTTCTCAAGAAAGAAATCTTCAGAATGGAGGCAGAGTAACATACAGCAAAAGTAACATTTTATATATTTGCTATCATTCAATTACCTCATAAAATTGACCATTCATTTCTTTTTTTTTTTTTTGTTCAGAAGGATTTAGAGGGAGTCATAAGTTCATTCTATTTAGGATCTTTTCTGATTTAGGTATTGACTTCTGCAGATATATTCTTCACACAGCATGAGTCAGATAAAACAATTTGATTTGAGTTGCATATAGTGTTATTTCGCTGATGATCAGACGGGAGCAGTTTCTCATTATTTTCTTTTGCTACTCCAAACAGTCTTTACTGAAGTCTTTTAAACAATATGTGACCTGTGTTTTAATACTTCTCACAGATTTCACAAGCTGTCACTACTACCCAGACATCACTAACACAGACAACTGTAATGGAAACTGTAACTATGGTGACCACAAGAGAACAAATCCTGGTTAAGCATGCTAAAGAGGAACTCCCACCACCTCCACCCCACAAAAAGAGACAACTCCTCTTGGATTCAGAAATTAGGAAGAGGTGAGAATCATTAAGAGATAGAGACACAATACTGATAGAATTTGGATGAGCATGTAAAAATAGTCACTTGACTGCAATAGCTTGCTGTATACTTTTTTTTGAGATTAACACCATATTTCTGGTCTCTACTGAAGCACTGATTGCTTATTATTTTTCTTTACTCAAGATGAGTTGTGGATTTTTTTGTGCTTCCAGCCCAACTATTTTGTAGTACAGAATGTTAATTATTACATCAATATCATTGTGATAGTATTAATAGTCAGTTGAAGTCCTTATATATGGCATTATGGAGGTCCCACTTGACTGTAGTCTTGAAACTTTGAAGGAGAAGAGGCATTCCATTAGTTCTCAGCTTTTTAAATTCTGTTTTTTTTGATAGTTAGAATACTAGTAGTGTGGATATTGCCTGGTCTTGAAAATTCAAGTTGTATTGTTTGTGGCTTGTGGGTCAGAAGCAGAAATAACAGTTTTGCGGAGCTGGAGTTAATATTTGATGAATCATAGAATCATAGAATCATAGAATGATTAGGGTTGGAAGGGACCTTAAAGATCATCAAGTTCCAACCCCACTGCCATGGGCAGGGACACCCTCCACTAGACCAGGTTGCCCAAAGCCACATCCAGCCTGGCCTTGAACACTTCCAGGGATGGGGCATCCACAACTTCCCTGGGCAACCTGTTCCAGTGTCTTACCACCCTCATAGTGAAAAATTTCTTCCTAACGTCTAACCTAAATTTACCCTCTTTTAGCTTATACCCATTACCCCTTGTCCTCTCACTACACTCCCTGGTAAAGAGTGCCTCCCCATCTCTCCTGTAGGCCTCCTTCAGGTACATGAAATGTGCAATATCATTGTTTTCAGGCTTTTTCCTGTTACCCAAGTACAAGTGACAAGGGATTTTAGACTAATACTGAACACTTGTTAAAGTCACAAAAAAAAAAATTCTGAATTTAAGTAGAATTGGTTCAAGCACTACATTTCTGAATAAGATGCAAAGAAGCTAGACTTCATATGCTCAATGTAATTTTTGTTTTGGAAATGTTTTGAATTCTTGAATTTGTTCAAAGAATTGTATATAGCAGTGGTTTTACCTAACAGACATTATAAGCGTTAGTACTCTTGTTAATGTTTCAGTAGTAATGTGCAAAGATCTCAAACAGGATCAAGTTCCTGTTGTCTTACATGCAAGAGTAAACCTATGTTAAGGCATGATCCCTGCCTTGAAAATATTGGCATTCTTAATTTTGAAGTGGAAAAATTAATGCTGAAAACTCCCTTGAAATTTTAAAATGTTTCAGTAATAGGTATTTTAAAATGTTGCACTTCTTTTTTTTTTCCAAACAGTGTTTTAGGAGTAATCTTACTTGATGTGAATATAACAATGTGAAGTGTAACTCTACTGTTATAAAGGAAAACAGTATTTTAGTGAAAACTAAATGATGTAGGGTGATTTTTTAAACATATTTTACAATTCTTCAAGGAAGCTGTTGCTATAAATATGTATGCATTATTATAAAATTGGAGACCAATTTGCAGCAGAAGTTCCTTTCTCAGCTACTAATTATGTAATATTAGTCTATATTTTCCTTCTTGCTCATATTCTTCCTATTTGCCTTAAAGTAAAATTGGCAAGGTACAGCAGACTACAGGCTTCTAAGTTGTCATGCAAGGAAACTACCTGAGGGCAGGAAATAGCTGGATTATAGGAATTGATTATGTTCAGGGGTGGGTTTTTTTGTGTATTTAGTTGTACCTACACCCAAGAACAAACCAAGACATAGTACTACATAGCTTTTGGGTTTTGAAATAAACTGAGAATGAGAGTTCTCAACCTACCTTTGCTACATCGTTCTATATTGTGTGTGTGTGTTTATGTTCAAAATTTTCCCTGAGCACTTAATTAGTGAGAGTTGATGATTCTGTACTGCTTAGCTTGTGTTTGATTAAAAGAACCCCAACAATCATTGAATGTGTGGCAGTAACTTCCGAAGGTGCCTAACCAGATTGTGTCAGCTGCTTTCTGCAATCAAGTACAACACACTGCATGCTCTTGCCTGGTATTTTTGGGGCCAGAGGGTAAAGGCACTGTTGTGTTTTAACCCTAGCTAGCACTGAGCCCCACACAACCCCTTGCTCACTCTCCTGCGGCGAGATGGGGAAAGAGAATTGGAAGAGTAAAAGTGAGAAAACTCATGGGTTGGCATAGAGAGAGTTTAATAGGTCAAACAAAAGCTGCATTCCCAAGCAAGGCAAAACAAGGAATTAATTCACTCTTTCACATCAGCATCCAGATGTTCAGCCATCTCCAGGAAAGCAGGGCCCCATCACACAGGTTACTTGGAAAGACGAACACTTTCACTCAGATCATCATCCCCCTTACTTCTTTTTTCATCAGTTTTAAATGCTGAGCATGACGTCATATGGTAGGGAATAACCTTTGGTCAGTTGGGGTCAGCTGTCCCAGCTGTGCCCCCTCCCAGATTCTTGTACATCCCCAGCCTCCTTGCTGGTGAGGTGGTGTGAGAAGCACAAAAGGCCCTGATGCTCTGCAAGCACTGCTCAGCAATAGTGAAAAAATGTCTGCATTAGCAACACCATTTTCAGCACAAACCCAAAACGTAGCCTCATACTAGCTACTGTGAAGAAAATTAACCCTGTCCTAGCCAAAACGAGCACAGGCCCATTGGGGGTTGGGGGCTTTTTCAAGGTGATGAATAATGCTTCCAAGTTTTTTTCAGCTTCTTTCATCTGTTTGGTTAGCTTTGTTGCTACAAAAGAGCTCGGGCTCTATTGCCACTTATTTGGAAAGATTTGTGCTCCAGATTTGCTTTCCTTTGATTTCAATGTTTTAGAAAGACTAGAGGATGTCTTAAAGGGGCATTGCACCTACAGTGTGAATTGCTAGGTGCTTAGGTTCAAGGAGGAAGAAAGAGTAGTCGGCTACTCTGAATATTGAGCCAATTGACTGTGTAAGAGTATGGTCTCCAGCTACTTAGCTGAGGAGAAACAATGGATGACTAAGACTGAAGCATCAAGCTTTCTAGAATGCTTTTTATTTTTACATTTCCAAGTACTTTGGAAAGATTAGAAGTATGAGAGTCTTCATTTATACTTAAGAAATTGGGGAGAAGCAATTTGACTTGTAGACCAATAGCATACAGAGGAGTGAATATCATATTTCCTTGCCCCAATTCACTGTAGCATAAATGCATAGAAAAGAAGCTGTTGATTTGTCTACTCCTAAAGCAACTTTTTACCATAAGTGGTAGAAAGCAGAGATAAGAAGCAGATTACGTTTTTTTCCTTTCCCCTCAAAAACCCCCCCCCCCAAAAAAAAAATCTAAAAAAAATCTAAAACTACCTCAAAAATAGTGCTTTAAAATATCAGAATAATTCAGGCATGTGCTAAGTTCTGTTACTAGTGATAGGAACACTCCTTGTCCCAGAGGAATTAATTTGAAACTGAGAAGGGAAAAATACTTGAAGCTGTATAATAAAGGCCTTGAAAGTATGTACTGGCCATTAGGATTAGAGATAAATGTAACACAGCTGAAGTTTTGGGACAAAAAAACCCTATAAATAGGAGAATGGGTTGCAAAGTAGCATTCTCATTTTCATGGTATTTGCATATTCTGGGAAAAACAGTTCAGTTTTTTAGCATAGAAAAATCTGAAAATTGCATTGTTCATGGTAGGTTTTTTTATACAGCAAACAGGTTAGAACTGCTTAACATTTAATTTAAACATATTGGTAATGTTAGTATTCTTGAATAATGACCAAAGATACCTTTCTTTGTCATTTAGTAAATAACGTTGTACATGTTTCCTAATGTTGACAAAGAAACTCTACTTATCATAACTTTATTAAGAATATAATGTTAATCTTCAGATTTGAAGGAGACTTTATGCCCTTTGAAGACAAAGGCATGCTAAAATAGGGTAGTTGCTCCATCTAGTGTTTTTTTTTCATTTAACAAGTGTTAACATAACAATTTTTTGAAAATAAATTAGCCTTCATTTCTTTGAAAATTATTATATTTGGGATTCTAATGCTTCATTACTTGGAAAAGTTTGGATTTTTGTAGAAAAATACATCAAAGGAAAAATTACGACGACTTATTCAAAGAGGTTTTTTGATAGCTGTTGTTTCAAATAGCACATGGCTGTCCAATGAAATTTATTAGTCTGAACTAAATGCTGATTGTTTAGCACTTTTACAGCAATCCCATTGGGCTGTTTGACCCTTATCGAAAAGCAGCTTCTGCTCTTATATTGTCACCTAACTTTACTTAGTAAATCTAAAAAGAGGAAAGCCGTGTCTTCAGTTTTCCTGGTGGTCCTTGGTTTCAGTGTTGTATTGGTGTAGCCAGTGCCAGAAGAAATGAAAATGTGACTGAAACACAACAGGATGATTTTCTGTTGTTTACAGGAGGAATAATTTATAAACATTTTCACTGAGAGTGTAAGAAGTGGTATGGGCGTTTTGGGGCCTGTAAACATGGACAGTTTATAACTTCTTAGTACTCATTGGTTTTTAACCCTTTATCCTGTTTGTGAGGTGAGAAATGTCACAGTGACAAATACACTGATAAGATATATTCTTCTTCATATTTAGTGTCTGAAATTACCTCCTCTATTATAGGAGTGATACCAGTTGGCACTCACTGAAAGGCATGATGGCCGGCTTTAAAACTGCTCTGCATCTCTAGCCACTGGCTGTTTGCTGAAGGCAAACTGTGTTAATGAACATACTCTACAACAGCCTCTAGATTTTCATTTGTCTTAGCTGTAAGTGATTTGCTTACATATGAGAAATGCTGTGGATGTATCAGAATTTCTGCAAAGCATTCCATGTTCAATTCAGGAATTACTGCTCAAGCTGGGGAAGGTATAGTTTATAGCCATACCTTACCAAAGGTAAGATGGATAGTTGACTAAAGAAGAACTATGAGGCTAGTAGGATGATACTAGTGAAGTTTCTGAAGGAGATTTACACTTGGGATGAATCTAGTATTTTCTTTGTAACCTTGGTGTGCATTATGTGCTGTTCATAATGTCGATGAGGCTAAACTGAATAGAGGTCCAGGATATCTTTCAGAAAGGAAATAAAATTATTTGAGGACTGAACTAAAAAAAATAGGAAGGGAAAAATATTTATTAGGACAAATAAGCTGATAAGATGTTGAATTAGGAGATAAGAACAAGACTATTTATCAACTAACAGCTCATCAGCTACAAATATAGAGGAGGAAGACAGACAGGACGGAATTAGTTCATCACAGAATAATTCAAGTTGTTTGTATAAATATGTGGAAGGTCAGTTCATGCTTTGCTGTCATCATCTTACCATGGCAGTGTGTAAAGAGGCAAAATTATGCATTGAAAATATACTATTGTCTTTCATTAGATGATGTTGGCTGTGAGAACCACAGTAGGCCTTTATAAGGTATTTTGTGCAGATAGAAGGTTTATAGTCAGTCAGCCCGTTGATTATTAATAAAAATTACATCTGTTTTTATTGTGGAATATTTGGGTTAGAAATTCCATGCACAGAAAGAGAAAAACAAAGTGCACCTAAGTTGTGAAATGCCTCAAAGGTGAGGTTTAGCATGTATTTAGTACAGAAAAGGAAGGGAAAGGTAGAACAAGGAATCATTATTGAACAAGTACGTGTGGTGATCTCAGCAAGAGAGTTTTGAATGGGAATCTGAAGTGGGCATATGGCTTGGTATGATCCAGAAAATCAATTTGTGAGGCACTTCCATGAAAATTTGAATGGCATGGATTACAAATGTGAAGATGATTTTCAAACATGCTCTGGAATAAAAAGATTGTATTTGAACTCAGCTGACACATTCTGGCCTGTAGAGAGAGGGCAGTGAGAGCAGTAAAAGATAATATCTCTCTTGTGGCAGAGCAGAAGGAAAGACTAATTGGAAAACTAAACCATGAGTGCTGCATAAAGAATAAGTCCTCTGCTGCAGATTGAATTTTTACGTAAGGAGCAAGCTAACGTGCACCTTAAAGGTAATTATTTAGAGTAATTATCTCAAGTGATTTGGTTTTAGTGTCTTCCATGGATTTATTTTAACAAATTCTACATGCACTCAACTTTGTTGGGCCAGAAAGGTAATATTGCATTATTATTTTATGTCAAAAGTACTGTTGTGCTTGGGAGATTTAAAGACTGTATTGATCCTTTGATATCAATCTAGAGTTAATATAGTTTGTAACTGCAGCTGTGCTCAGAAAGGAAATGTCCAATCATCATAACAGAGTGATTAAATGTCGTATTCTACCTGTATTTCCTGTTCTTATACAAGCTGAACGTAAGAGAGAGAATATTTTTTTCAAGGTAATTGAAAAATATCTTTGTGTTAAGGGTATTTATGTGCTGCAGAAAGCTACTTAGAATTAACTTTCATGTTTTTTAATAGTTTTCTGCCCCCTTTTTATGGCCCTTTTTTGGCAGGAGGCCTTGTTTGAGGAGTTAATGTTTATCTCCAGAAGAAACTGGAAGTGACAGAGCAATCTGTTATCTGAGATCAGCTCTGTCAAGACACTGTCTGTTGTGCCTAATACTTGCCACCAACTGATGAATCTCTGGGCCGTGTGATGTGTTCCTGATTATTTTGTTGTACTATCAAAACTGTCCCAAATTCTTCCTCTTCCAGAGAGGATGTTGCAGAGGAAGGGGCTTAGTCCTTTTGTTTAAGAAGTGAAGAAGTTATCATGGTAAACATTTTTCTACATCAATTTCCATTCTATACCAGGCTAATACCAGGCTATTCTTCAGAAATTTGGCTCTGTGGTCCTACTTACCTGCAGCTTGAGAATGGAGCAAACACCAGAAGTAATAAATTTTTTGCGTACATTCAAGTGATTTTGGTACTGAGGGAATGGTAAACTCATCTTCACTGTTGTCAGGTATCTTTTCTGTGGTCTTCTCCAGTTTACTGCTGCTTCGTGCCAGTGCTATAGAACATCCTAGTTGCCACAATAGCTGACAGCAGCGAGAGAAGCAGCTTTAGCTATAGATTTAAGTAAGGTTGTGGTGGGTTGGCCCTTGGCTGGGGGCCAAACCACACACACACCCGCTCACACAGTCCCTGCCCCCACCCAATTATAGGGGAGAGAATTAAAGAGGTAAATGGCAAAGAGGACTCGTGGGTTGAGATAAGGACAATTTAATTACTAAACTACAATAATATTAGAAATAA
>WKFP01014810.1:531227-556145 GCA_011057875.1 Pterocles orientalis | reverse complement strand
TTGGCCTGTTGCCAGCTAATAATCCCCAGAAACCGCACAGACGATTCCCCCAGAAAGGGGGGGGGAAAGGGGAAAGGGGGTGCACCGCTCCCGGAGGCACTCACGGAACGGAGATAACAGCCCAAGTGTCCCAGCCGGAGAGCTGACCGAAGCAGGAAAAAAAAACAGCTAACGATCCTCCTGGAAAGGGAGGATGCCAAAACTCACGGAACGGAGATAAACGAGTGTCCCGGGCCGAGAGCTAACGGCGACCGTGGGGGGAGGGGGAAGAAAGGCCTTGGGAGAGCGAACGCAGGACCCAGAGCAAGATGAATCCGGAAGTGAAAGGACAGCTCTCCTCGAAGAGTCTTCTCCTAAATACTGGGTATGACATGCATGGGATGGAATAATTGGTCAGTCTGCTTCTCAATCTTGACTTAAAAGCAAATCCCAAGCTAGAAGCCGGGCTCTCTCTCTGTCTGTTGAGAGGAGAGAGGCTGAATGTATCTCGTCCTTGAGAACAAATAGCAACATCGTAGCAATAACTATAAGCGTTCTTCTCTGTTCTTCTCTTATCAATTCTCTCCTGAGCAGGAATCGAAAACATAGCTTCTCGCTAGCTATTTATAAGTAGAAGGGAAAAAGAAAAAAAAAATTAACTCTGCTCTGCTTAACCCACCACAAAGGTGAAAGAAGTGGCCATTTCTTTCTTGTGTGCTTTGTCTGTACCTTTGCTGACCACGAGGTGAGTAGGGAATGGAGAGCATGTTGGCAAAGTGGCAAAGCTTTCCTTGACATGGACTTGCTAATTTTGGGGGACTGGCTTGTACAGTGCTTACTGAGTTTGAAGAACCAAAGGTGGAGAGGGTGGCAGTTCCATATAGTTGAGAACCTGTAGGCTGACCAAATTATGTCTTGACTGTTAAAACAGGTTCCCTTTTTTCCCGTTGTGCCTGTGTTGCTGAAAAGCCCCAGACCAGATACTTGTGTGAAACAGAGGGCAGTACAGCAGCAGTCTTTTTGAAAAAAATGTGTACACTTTTGGGGGATTTGCGGACTTCCCAGTAGCTCAGCAATCCTCAAGTGGCATAACAGTCCTTAGACAGCTGCTCTAATTTAACTAACCTGATGTATTCCTTACTGTGGACTTCAGGAACTCTGCTTTGTCTTACAGGCTACTTCTGTAGAACTTCACATCACTGATCGTTCTTATGTTGGGCAGAGGTGTGGCAATTGTCATTTGATCTTGAATACAGATAATTATATACAGAAATATAGTAGATTTTTTTTTATGTTGTAATCCAGTCCACTAGCTTTAAAACAGTGTATTCTGTTTTAAGATGTGTTGGACAGTTTTAAGTCATAGTTGCAAAAACGTGCTTTCATCATTCTCCTGCTGAAATCGGTGGGATTAGATACACAGTTGGTGCTTGCAACTTGTTGAATACACAATATCCCAGTTTTAAGTGGGAATACTGGATTTTGTAGTTTTACTGTCTCTTAGTCTTAAAATTTAATGAGAACATTTATTAAATATGCAGTTACTATATGCAGAACAGAGGATAAGATCGTATTTCAAGGATCACAACAGATTTAATGTCATATAGAATCAGAAATAAAGCTGAGGTAGGAAGCTTGTAACTGGCAGTGCAGTTTGACTTAAGGGATTAGAATCTGGTACCAGCACAGAGATTCCCTGAACCATCTGGGAATTTTCTTTTGTCTTCCACCTCTGAACTTGTAATTCTTTATAATTAAAGATTTCTGCACCTTCCATTACTTCACAATCATTTTTTTCTCCTTCAATAAGTGTTCTAATAGTACTATTACGAATTGTTTTATCAAAATTATTATGAACAGTTTCTAATTTGAGATAAAATATTGGGCTGAGATAAACCAGGATGTGATTCTTTTTTCTTCTGCTTTCATTACTCAAACTTTCATAGAATCATAGGATCATTAAGGTTGAAAAAAACCTGAAGGATCATCAACTCGAACCATCAACACAACACCACCACTAAACCATGTCTCACATTGTGTCGTTAAATGGAGTCACAATGATCATAGTGGAGAAGGAAAAAAAGGGGGGCATTAATGTTAGATCAAACATGGAACTCTTATATTCGGTTTTCGTTTCTGCATATGTAGATTTCTGTAGCACCTGATATTACCTTTTATTTTAGTTCTTATCTAGATGGAGTATGTTTTTATAAAATAATTAATTCCTCCAAAGATACAACTGTAATTCAAGTTCTTGTTTTTAGTAGATTTTCAATTGTATGTAAATGATACAACCTATATTTACAAAGCAAAGTAAAAGATACAGCTAAGTATTTTTTTCTAGGTCTTTCTGTTCTGTTGCTTTCATTCTATTGCTGCAAAAGGACAACCAGTTACAAACTAGGTATAAATATTAAAACATACAGTGCAATAAAGAAATGCAATAAAGATTACAGTGTGATACAACTGAGAAAAAACATTGTCTGAAGCCTCTTGTTTTAAACAATACAGTTGATACTGAATCACAGTTTGCTTTCTTTTTACAAATCAGTAATTTAAATATCTGCATATGGTAACCTTCATTTTGAGCTGATAACTTCTGAATAGGTAACAAAAATTAAGATCAGTTTTAAAGGAGTTGATGAAAGAATCCAGACTGTAAGAAAATGAATATACATTAAAAACTAGTTTAAAAGTATAAACGTAAAGTTGGGGATCTTAATTTAGAGTTTCTAAAGTTTTAGCCGCAGGAAAATTATAATCTACTGTTGGCTAGTAGTTGCATTGTACAACAAATTTGAGCCAATCGGAAAAGGCTGCTTTCTAATGGTCAAATTTTCTCCTTGATTATCCTTCATAACACCATCAGCCCAAGCTGGGAGAGAAATCCTGCAGGTATGGAAGCTACGTTTGATCAGCCAGATAGGCCTTACATCCACAGCTGAGCAAACAGGCTTGGTGATACACTTTCCTCACTGAGCCACTTGTTTGATGTTTTCCAAATACATGAGCATGTGAAATTAGAATCCTTACTGTGAAAGTTGTTGCATGTCTCAAAATAGGGTCTTAAAAATTAAAAGGTATTTTTATGAATAGTTTTATAAGCTAGCTAATGAAATATGAGGGGTTTAAAACTTTTTCTGAAAATATTTTTTCTGGGAGAAATTGCTGCTTATTCACTTGTTTAAACAACCAGTTAAATATGTTTACTGTCAATACTATTTTCAGAAACTTTGTGGAAACAAAACATCTTATTTCACTTCTCTGTCTTTTAGGTTTGACTCAGATACAACAGAGCTCCATAGCTGGATGACCCGCTCAGAGGCAGTGCTTCAGAGTCCTGAGTTTGCAATATATCGAAAGGAAGGCAACCTCTCAGATCTCAGAGAAAGAGTCAATGTAGGAGACCATACTCGTACATGTGTCTGTTAGTTTGTATTAGCTTGTCAAAGTGCTTTCAAAGTCCAAGTTTAAATGAGTTCAAATGTAGACTGATAAGCATTGATTGTCCATATGTCCAAGATAAATTTAAAAGTGTCCAGTATTTCTGTTAATTACCAAATTTGGCACCAAAATTGCTAGACAGGCTGTCTGAATACAGAGATCTGTTTTGTTCATTCATACTCATATTTAAGGTATTCTATATTCATGAAAGTCTTTGGTAAAGTTAAATCAAAGCCTATATATAACTTCTTAATTATGTATCGTCACTCTATATTAACAGCTTAATTTTACATTATACATGCATAAATTAAAGGATGTGAAAAGTGTCATCTTCTAGTGTATGCTAAAGAAAATCTGTATCTAATTCTTTTTACGGTGCTGTAAAATATATATGGAAATCACCAGTCTCCACACACACCATCTCTCTCTCTCTCTCTCTCTCTCTCTATATATATATATATATAAATTTTTTTTACTCTGTTTTAGTACCATGCCTGCACCAAAACTGGTCCTTTTCTACTTTTTGCAAAAAGAATTATTATGCACTGCTTAAGGAGTAACCGTGTTTGTGTATATGTTTCACACAGTCTGAATTTAGCCCTTGAAAACTAAACTATTACAAATTTTCTTCCATATTTTATTTTTGTAGCTAGGTGCATCTAGAACACAGACAGATGCAACAAAGTTATTATAGTGAAGTTAGTTTTGCTGCTGTTTTTTCTCACTGTCTACTTGTCCGTCATAAATCAGCTATGATAACATTGAGGAACACTGAATTTCCTGACTGTAAAAGTACATTTTAAAATTTCATGTTAAATCATATTTTTCTTGCAATAATTTTAATTTAATTGCTAATTTTGTCACACTATTACTCATACTAAGTATCCATTAGAATGTAATATCCTGGACTAAGTTCATGGCACCACTTCACATTATGTGAAATACACACAAATATATAGATAGAAAAACAATATGCAAAATGGATTAAATATACAGAGATTTGATGGGTTCAGATGCTTCCATATGTAGGTAATGGGGTTGATCTAATACATAAATAGATACGCAGTTAATTTTCTGAGTGCTTCAGTCTTCATTGCAGGTAAAATTTAAAAAGAAACAAAGAGAAATAATTAAAAAAAATAATTAAAAAAAAAAGAAAATGCTCCTGTCTCCCCTTCATGTATTCCCATTTTGAGGAATATAACAATTTCAAGGATGGCAAATTAGCTCGTCTTGACATACATATTACACTGGATACCTGCACTGGCAGATTTCCCTAACCAATATGATGTTCCACCTCATATTGTCAGTTTCAAAGACTTGATAAAAGCATTAAAGGATCCAGGAGCCATGGTTCACCTTCCTCCTTGTTTCTTTTCTTTGCTTCCGAGGAGGTGGTGATTGCTGCAAGTAAAGGGGTGGAGGTAGGTGAACCACAGACCCTCCTCTGGTCCCAGGTGGAGTTCCCAGCAGCTCTTGCCTTGCCTTTGTTGGTGCTGAGGAAGAACATTGAGGCTGGGAGGCCACTACCTACCACATTTGTTCAGATCTCATTTAGGTTGGTGAAATACTGGAGGAAGAGGGAGGGAGGGAAGAGAGGTGTGGAATTTGACCAGTGCATGGGCATTGTAAGTTTGAATTCAAGACACTGCAGATAGCAGGAGATATTTCAGCTGTTTCTTTGACTTCCTTGGAAATTGAATAACTCGCTGGTTAAGAAACCAATTTCCAGCTTCTTCACTGAAAAGTACTGCAGAAAAGGGATCTGCTTTGTATGAAGAGGGGTCTGAGATAAACCAGTAACTCTTAATAGAAATAAGAGAAGTGAACATGTATCCTTCGTTAACTTTGAAAATATTTTTCAAGACCAAGACTGGTTTTGTTTTCATAGGCTATCACTGCTTTTAAAATGAGCATTTTATTGAGAAAATCAAGTCACATGTAGAAGCTTCTGGATGTTTTGAGGGAGAAAACATTCTAATTACATGTATTAATTTGATAGACAGAACTCTAAAAGATGGCACTTGACAAGTACTACGTGGTTTCTGTGTTGAATGGTTTTCAGTTAATGGAAGTCTTTGTACATGTTTTTCAAAAAAAACCAAAAAACCTCAGTTTTTTTAAATGCCAGCTTTTAAAGCTTATCCTGACCTAATTTCCATAAAAGTATGGTATCCATCCATAAAACTAGTAACCAAAGCAGGAAGTACTGTCCAGTTAATTTATTTGGGAAGTTTGATTGTTGCTTTTTAACACTTTTTGTTTTTAATTCCCTCAAAATGAGCCTCAAACCAATGGAAAATAAGATAGTATGAGTTTTAATATATTATAATCTTCAGTAAATATGTAGATGTATAAAAAAAGATGAAATATCAAAAAGGAAAACATATGTTAGTGATAATTGAAAAAGACTATTGTGTTGACATACTAAGTTATACCTCAGTGTTGTACTTACCTATGCATACATGTCACCATGCACACCTGCATGCATACTGACTGTCATTTAGTTCCCTCCCTGTATGACAATATATATTGGTGTAGCACAAGCACCTATGCTTGGCTGGTGTCAGACCTACCATTTATCGCCCACCACAGTAAATGCTGGCTCCTAGGGCCTTTTCCTGATGGCTTTTTTTCTTCTGTTCTTTTGAGGACAGGTTGCTAGTTGGATGGTATTTTTTCTTGTTGTGGCAGCTCGCTCCTGCTCATAATTTTTCTTGCATGAGGGGTCACTTCCATATGATGTAGTGGAAGTGCATCTGCTGTATGATGGAGGAACACAGACTTCAGAAATGACAGCCGCAAGGAAAGCTCTTTTGCCATCATTGATGATTCATCAAGTTCAAAAGCCTGCTCCCATCCCAGCTCAGAGGAGGCCTGGGGGAGACAGAGCCAAGAGCAGGCTGTGTGAAATTCACTGACTGTGTTTGCTAAGCCAGCTGCTCTTCGATGCTGGCAGGAAATCAGCCTTTAGCAGATGTGTTACGTAGATTGAATATATTAGCCATGCACAAAAAGTCCATTACTTTGTCTGGGGAGAAGCAAAAATATTATAGCCCTTACTTGCTATAAAAGAGCGATATTTGCCTTACCTGGACAGGGAAACTGGCTGCCATAAGTATAGAAGTTTCATTGTGGAACAAGCATACTACTCCTAAAAAACAAAGACATCCAAACATCAATGCTATAAGCATCACGCTGTTAACATTTTCTGGTTAGTACATGTACTTTACTAAAAGCAGAACGAAAAGGAGTCAGGCCTTTTTTCGTTTTTGTAAAGCCATAAGGAGCTTTCAATTTGCAAGTACAAATATATGAATGTTCAGGTGCGAAACATTAAAACTTGCCAGATTTAAGATCCTGCTTAATAAGAAGTCAGATTTGAGACTACATCAGTAAATGGGGAATAAAACTCCTTTCAAGGAGTTTTGGTTAGCCAAGAAGAAGCACCTAGAAATTTAGAATCAAAGGTACACAAACATATAAGGAACAGATGTAAGGGAAAATGTCAGATATCCTAGACAATTAAATTTGTTCTCTTGGCATTCTCAAGAGCCCCATTCTCATTTGTTCATTTTGTTTTAGTGACCTTTTTCAGACATGCTTTGTTGGGCCTGGATATTTGAAAGCTGAACCTCTGTCAGAGCCAGTGATGATAATGTTACCATCTCTTGCCCTTGGGGGTAATTGGTCAGAGTCACAGGAGGTCGGGGAGTACTGCTAACATGCATGCTTTCACAGAGATCTCAAAGTAGGATGTTGATTTGATATAAATAACATCCAAATTCCTCAGACAGTCAGTGTTTTCTAGGTTCTGAAATCATTAACTGACAAATAAAATCTTGGGGTCAAATAAAATGCTCAGCATTGTGAAAATAGCCTCTTCACTTTCAGCTGTCATTTAGCTAAAGATTCATTTTTAGTGTTATGCAATCAGTTAAAACTAGCATATTATATATTTGCGTTTCCAGTTATAAAATAGTCCAAAAGAGAATTAGTCCCTGATTGGATGACAGCCTATAAAGGTAACAGTTTTTTCTCACATTGGTGTATTTTATCTGAAAAATCTTTTATAGAAAACAAAAAGAGGAAAAAAAGGGAAAGTTATATATTTAGAACTATTTTGAAGTGACTTTGCAGCTACCACAACTTTTTATCAAAAAGTGTTGATTACAATGTACAGAATCTGAGTTTCAAAACTTCACAACTCTCTTCAAGCTTATCACAGCCTACTTGCGCCACGAGTTAACTTGAATCTCGAGTCTGATCCCTTCTAGTAAAGAAATAAACAAACAAAACACATCCAATGAGATAAATAAGAGATGTTACAGTACTACTTCTCCCTTCGTTTCTAGACAGTTTACATGTGCTTATGGAAATCCTTCTTCTGAGGGGCTTAAAAATTCAAGAAACAGTTTGCAGGTTCAGCAAACTATGGCAGTGTGTACAGGGTAATGGCAGGACTACGTGATTAGTAATATGAAGTAACTAGGGTGAATTTCCTCCTTTCTCCCCAGATCAGGTACCTTGTCTTTGTATGAAGACCAAGAGGACAGTCAGTTCTCCTTAGGTAGCATTGTGCTTTCTGTGTGTAAGCCTATGTCTTCCTGTAACCAGTGTTAGACCTTCATTTTTATAATGTATGCTAATTACACCAAATGAATGGAGAAAAGTAATTGACAGAAAGTTTGATGTGTACCAAGTTTTCATGTTTATTTTTAAGGGCTTCACATACAGTGCTTATATTTTCTATCAGGACTTGGAAAGTCCACCTCTCTCCTGAAAGATTAAACTTTCCAAGTCCTGATAGAAAAAAATTTTTCTGGACACAGTGTATTACTGGACACTGAAGGGTTCACTGCCACAGGCTTCAATGTCATATCATTTTTATATTATGGAAAGCTAATTCTTATTAAATTTTGGGGTTTTTTTAATGATACATTTGTGCTCACTATGGTTGCATTCATGATAATTACACATCTGGCATTGCCATCAGAGTAAAATTATTTTCAGTATATTTTAGTGGTTTTATGATTCCTTTGAGTTCTCTGTAGTTAGGCTCATGCTAGTTATACCTGGCATTATAGGCAGAGTAGTATTAATTAAGATTCTATGAGAAAATTTGGAACTCTGTAGAGAATTAATGGTCTTTTTTTTTAGTTTGAAAAATATTTAAATTGTGCAGTGGAATGGTGGAAGATTTTGTTGACCTACAAAAGCTATAAATGATTAATACAGTCATCTTTAAGTCATTGGGATAAAACTTCATAATTTTTCAGTAATAATTTGGGTATGTATTAAAGATTTGTTTATTATAAAGTCAAAAATATTTCCATCCTTAGTTCTTCTCTAATTATCCTTTCTTTATGTATTTTATTTATACAAAATCATATTATTGAAAGTGTTTGATAGAAGCTTTGGCACATTGTTAGAAAGCTTGCTATTTAATAATTTCTATATACACAAGTGAATGGCAGCTATAAGTACTCTGTGAAAGTGTGTGAATTTAGCTGAAAATTTCTCTTTAAAGTTCTGAGTGTCTCCTCACCTAGGAAAGTCTTCCAGGGAGCTGCTGCTTGTTTGACTGAAGATGTTTTAAGCATCACACTATACAAGTTATATTAAGAGGGTCTATTCAGAGGTGTTTATATTGCTTCCTCCTAGGCATAGCAATCTATTTGAAAAATAACATTGGTAAATGTAAGTGTATAAGATTATTCTACTAAATGCATTCGTAGACGCCTAAGAAACCTACTTGAGGTTTGTTTCCAGTTGTAAGGAACATTTTCACCCAAAGACTCAAGTCACACCTGAATATACCTTTGCTGTGGAAATAAACAAGGTGATCGGGAAGCCTAGCAGCATCAAACTGAGAGGCCATAGCCAGGGTTGTGTGTTGTCTTCCCATACACGTCCTGTAGGATTTGCAGTGGCATATCCTTTTGTACATGTGCATTTCCTGCCATAAAGTGAGGAACTCTGATTTATGGGAGAGTCTGTTGGTCAGGATCTCTGGGATGTATATAGTCTGTTTTATTTTTTATATGAAAGTTAGCTGTGGCCCTATGCTTCTTTGGGCTTCAGATTTAGGGCTTCTAAATTAAATTATACAACTGAATTAGTTGAAAATTAGTGGAATGACTTAATGATGTTAATTATGAGCCAGCACTGAGGGACTGTCAGATCTAAAATTGTTTTACTTTCCATCTGTATTGCTACCAACCCAAAATGAAATGAGAAACTTAGATTCCTACCACATCACGAAATTTTAGCAGCTAGCCTTTACCAGACATTACCAGCTAGCCTGGGTGCTAGCCATGAATGTGGGTGAGAATTTTTTTAGTACAGAAAGGTAAATTAATAGTATCAGATACAATGGATAACTAGAAGCCTGTGTTAATTCTGCAGTTAATTCTCATTCTTACTTAGTAGCTCATATATGGAGGTCTGCTATATATGTTCGCATGTATGTTAGATATCTACTTTGATATGCATTTTACAGGGTTTTTTTGTCATCAAAAGAGTAAAGTAGGCAGGCAAATGGTATATGGGTTCAATATTGTAGTGTGCTTTGAATCCCTGTGATTTGGTTAGCATGGTCAATATTTGCTGTTATCAGTAGGAGCGCATGAAAAATGAGCAAATCTATACCTCCACAGGGAATTTCTGTTAAACATATATTTTTATTCAGAAAAAGTGGGCTTTGAATAGCTCTTAATTTTTATGTCTTTTATTTGTCTGTAAAATACTGAGCTGTCGTTTGTCAACTCTGTTGTGTTCTGAGTCTCAGTTTATGTATTTGGCTTTATGACTGATCTTATCTGGTACTTGCTGCTTTCATTTCAAATCGGGAGGCTGGCAGGGCAATATGGCAGGTTAAATGGTCTCAAGAAATCAAGACATCCCTGAGATTAGTTACTTTCTTCTTCAAAATCTCTCTGTTGAAATACCTTTCCTATCATGCTCCAGGCCATCCAGCGAGAAAAACCTGAGAAGTACAGAAAACTGCAAGATGCCAGCAGATCAGCTGAGGCCCTGGTGGAACAGATGGTGAATGGTAATTACATGGGAGTTGATTTAGATAATCTTCTTAGGGATTTGATAAACGCACAGGTTCATATTTATCACAAGAATTGTATTAGCAAATACTGTCTAAATGGAACAGTAAAGTAATATTACCTTATATTTCTTTTATTATTTCTGAATGTTGAATCTGTTAATTAGAAAAGAGAAAAAAAAAATCTTACCACTTCAGTACCATTAAAAGAAATGTGTGTAAAACGTGCTCACAGTAACTGTATGTTAACAGTCTGTTCTGCGCAGAGACTTAAGTTGTAATCTTATTTTCTGAGCATAGTAAGCTTTTGAAGGTACATTAACTCATCTGAATTAGAAAGCTCTGAAAGCATCACTCTGAACAGTTTGAAAAAAGTACTTTCTGATTAATAATATACAGTGTATGCTTTGTAATATACGTATTGCTGTAATGTTCTGCATCATAGAAAATACATTATTTTATTGGGTTTTGGAAGAGATTTTTGGCATTCAGCTTTTCAAAGATAATAAATATCAAAGCTTATATAACTCCTAAAAAAGAAAATTAGTTGTAAGCTTTTTATTTTTATTATTGATTTTTAAAATAAATTATTCTGTTATGTCATTCTTTTGAGATTTTAGATATTTTTAAGGGAAAAAGAAAAACAAAAAATAGGTAGATGGAAGTAAAATTGTAAGTCATAACATTATCCTTGATAATAAAGAATGTATAACTTTGCAATAAAATATTAAACACAGGCCAACATCTGTCATACTGATAGGATTACCAGAAATATAGATGTTGAATGCACTGAGCTTCAGAAAATATATTTTATATTGAGCTGTTATAATGAAGAACCAAAAATTTTATTGCAAAAATGAAACACTTTGAGTTTGAGGTACTTACTGGCCAAACTGAACAAATTTGATGGAACCCTAAGATTATCTTGCTTAAGTATGAAGGTGTAATATTTTAAAAGTGACCACATTTAATGTGTGGGACATGCTCAATTTTCATTACTGTAACAACTGTTGCAAGGGTTCCCTTCCTATGCTCATTGAATAGACTGAAGGGAGTCTGGTAACATTTGTACCCTCTTTTAAATCAGTTGGGCAATTTTCCATGGCTGAACATATAAAGGATTCTGTCAATCTTTTTGGACATGTTTTCTGCCTTGGAGAATTGATTGTACAGGACTTTTAAAGCACTATTTGAAATTTGTGTGTTGCTGCATCGAGGTTGTTATTTTGGGCAGAATCTGTCTAGGACATATTCAGTAGTGCCGCGCTCTTCCTTTGGCCAAATGCAGACTTGCACCTCAAGAATTTCAGCTTCAGTTTCTTTAGATTGTATAGTACTTTCTGGTGACTGATTGCGCTTTGAGTTACAGAGCTCACTAGCACATTACATATTACTTTTCCAGTAGTGTACTACCTACAGTGTCTGATATCAATTAGATTAACATTTTGTCTTAAATATTCTCATGTGGTTTTGACTCAAGGTTCTCTTTTTTTCTCCTTCAGTCCACGAGTCCATGCTTATTCATGGTTTGTAGATGTGATCTTGACTGTGGCTAGATGTGCATATAAATACTTCCAGTATCTCCCAAATCACACCTTTTTTTTAGGAAGCATGTCTTCCAGTTGGGTTGCAAGCACAGGGTAGACTAGCTAAGTCAGCATGATTTTATCTGATTCCTGTCAACTACTCTGAGCTCTGTATCATGCCATATATCATGGTAGCCTTGGTAGCAAGAGTATTCTAGCAATCATGACAGGTTAGTTGCCTGTGAGAGTGAAGATCCTTTCGTGTCATGGTTTTAGGGAAGAAACAATTCCTTCAAAAAGAGAAACTGGACTTGAAGCCTAAAATGTTTGTGGGACTTTCAGCTACTCCATTGCTGCAAGGGAAATTTGAAGAATGGTATATGAAATGGTTAAATAATTCAGTAATCACCACCAGGTGGGAGCAGTAGAGAGTAGAATTAAATAATCAAAGTTAGTTGAGGAGAACTGTAAGATGATTTTTACAAAGGGTTTGTAAATGGAATATCTTGCTCGGTGTTTCAAATTACGCTTTGAGTGTAGAGGAAGTTAACTGCCGTATTCAGCCTTTGTGCTTTTAAATATAACAAATTTTCTATTTGTCTTTTCTTCCAAATCGTTGTGATCTAATGCAATTGTAGTTAATGAGATTATCTCTAAATTGATATTGAACTAAAAGTTATGTAAAAAAAAGTAACTCAACTTTAAACCTACATCTCAAACCGTAATGACTTATGCAGCTTTACGTTTTCCACAGTAATTCAACTGAGTTTCTTTAGTCTTCGTGTGCCTTGTGGAAATTAATTTGGGACATACATGCAGTCTTAATCTCTGGTGGTTTATTTATTTATTTATGGAGTCAGTAAGAACAAGAGGAAAAGACAGAGCATAGGAGAGTTTTGCTGAATTTCCAAAATAAGGTTCAACAGAGCAGACTGACTATGCCTACATATCTTCCTCTTCTAATGCTGGAACTCTTTCCATAACATGAGAAGGAACTGGAATTAATGTGCCTTTGTGGATTTTTGGGAGACACACGGTTTAACATCTAGTGGAGGGAAGATGTACTATGTTAGTTATCTTGACTGAAAAACCTTTTAACTATCACAATTTACAAATCACAAATGATGATGCTCCCGTCGTTATTGGGTGTGGTACTTTTTTTAGGGAAAGGAGTCAGCGATATAGTTGTTGATTTTCATGCAATTTAACCTGTAATTAAAAGACTACACAAAGCAAACAGATTTAAGGCATAGATCAGTTGTGAAGTCAAGTTATGACAATTTTAACCGCATTGTTATTCTCTGGTTGTTGTGTATCAATTAGATCTGGACTAATAATGATCAGACTTAAAGATTCCAGTTATGCTATCACTGAATACTTGGCTTTACTTATATATAAGATGTGCTTCATTTTTGCACATAAACAATATTGTGAATGATAAAGAGCATAAAAAGATTAAGACCTCTGGGGAATTATAAGAGAGAGTTCAGAATGGTGGTGAATTTCATTGTTGTATCAGTTACATTTGTTTTCTTGCTTTTGTTTTTACTTTGATGGGAGGGGGAAAAATTATTTTAAAAGGATTCAAATTCTGGAGAGAATTGGATTGGTTTATTTAGGGTTTCATTTATTTGTTCCTTAGCACAGAGGAAAATACTCTGAGGAAGTGTATTTATACTGGGCAATATTTTTACATTACATGCATGCTTTCAGCCATTGTCGGCAAAAGTGTTTTGCACTAGAAGGAACTAGCATCTCACACAGTGCAGCTATTCTTGTGTTTGTAGGCAGTGTGTCTGGATATTGCCATTTGAAGGACTTTTCCCATCACAGGGGAAATCATTGGTGCTTTAGGTGGATGATTCTTTACCCAGCCACCAGTCTTCTACATTGACCATGCTCTTCCTCGACCTGCCCATGCTTTTAAAGAAGTCTGATGCTTACAATCAATGCAAACATACATCTTCTGTTTACCAGCGTTTCTAGGAAAAAAAACATTTATTCTGTTGTTCTTTTCCAAATTCTGTTCTAAAAGAGAATGACACATCTGTTGATACATGAGTGAAGCAGTTTAGCAGCTTGAGTGGACGTTGACTGTTATGTAGGTTAGAATAAAACAAATAGGACATAAAAATGAATACTCAGAGAATTTTGACAGGCAGCGTTAAAGTGAATGCAAATGAATTTATTGTGGTAAAACACATGATTGTTAAGTGCCACTGTTCTGTGGAAGAAATGTATTATCTTGTCGGTTACCATTTCACGTAAGCTTAAGAGTCAACAGCTATATAAACACAGATAATATTACATTATTCTGTCATAGACCCATAGCAAATGATAAATGTACTTAATAAGATATACTTCATATTAAGTGGCAATTCCAAAGTACTTGCGTGTAAGGTGCTGCACAATTAAAAATATTCAGACACAATATGTTATGCACAGTACACAAGGTAATAAAATTAATGGATGCACTTCAGATAATGATCTGTTTCCTCTGGGTACTATATAATTATTCACTGATTGTATCAGAAGCTTTTAGAATATGAAACATAAAAATATTATGAACCATTATTCCTAAAACAATATTGTTTCACCAGAGAATGGGTTTTATACTGTTTCTTCACCTGCTTGTCAACTTTTGGTATGTCTTGATGCCGTGAGATAAGCAGAGTAAGGGGATTGATGTTAACATGATGAATGAAAGTGGTCAGTTGCTAAAGTTGCTAAAGATAATGAACAAATCAGTAGTTATTATGGAAGTAAGTTTCTAAATCTTGATTTTCACCAGTTTAATGAGCAAACAAAAACATTAAGATTATGCCCTCGTTTCATCAACTACTCAAATAGTTATTAATTTGTCATTTTAAATAAGATGGAGGGCTAGTTTTCTTCAAAATAAGAGAAAATTTTGACACATTTGCCAAATGATTTCAAGGGCAAGTAATGGACATTTTCTTGCATCCTTCTGGAAATTACATACTGACATCCGATGGACAACTTTGAGTTACCTGAGTGAACTGTGAATGAGTTTTAAAAATGCATATGGAGATTTTGAGATGAATCTTCTTTCAGTAGGATATTGTGTTGCCTAATGCAGGTGCACCTCTGCAGTCTTTTACCAAACATGGCTCCGCACACTTTGATCTTGTACTGTCCACTTCAGTTGCATGAAGAGCAAAAGCAATTCTTTGTTCATCTGTGCATTTGTGGAATCATATTTAGATTCAAGATTTAGATAAGAAAATAATTAAAGAAAATTGCATCATATTGGATGTTTTCACATATTTAGATGTTATGTTGAGGGACATATGAATGAACAGAAGAAAAGAGGATCTGATTCATCTATATTTTCATCTGAAATGCAGCCCTCTCTGAATCTTTGAAGAAAATATTACACTGAAAAGTAGGTAAGGAGAATCCATGACTGCACTTCCCCTCGTAATCATATTCTTGCCTAAGGGTACTTTGGAGACTGTGGAAGCTGAAAAGAATGAAAAGGAGGAATAAATAAAAGTGATCTTTTTATATCTACTCTGCCAAGCTCATGGACAGTGTCTTCCAGGTTCAGAGAACACAGCAGCAAAGATATCTTCTGTCTGTTATGAGAATACAGCATTTTTATCACCAAAGTCACAACGGGACAGAAGCAGTTCTTGAAATATAGCATGGTTAAAGGTTCATCTTCTATATATGTGTTTGTTCTTGCTGATGGTAAGATTCAGTATCTGTGTGCCTGGTCACCTTTGATTGTTGTTATTCAGACATGCTATGCCATTCAGGTTTATGCTGCCTCTCCACATATTACTAAATGTTCATTAGACATTACGCTTTAAGAAAACATAGTTGTGCATACTCCAGTTGCAAATACTTGCACATAAAAGACCAGACCACTGTTGATTATATTAAGATGTCTCAAAATACTGCTTACCTCTTTATGCTTTAAAGTTCATTTTATACCCTTGCTCACCATTTAAACTCTGCCATCCAGTTTCCAGAGAATAATGTGTATGTAGAGCCTCTCCAAACACCACAATTACCATTATTTCCCAGTAGTACTGGGTTTCCTGTCTTTCTGCATTTTTTCTTGTACTTTTGAAATCATGTGCAATTTGCTTTGCTAGGGCAACATCTCAGAGCATGTCCAGGGAATGGCTATCAGGTACTTCACAGTCGATTTCCAAGTGGGCTGTTTCCAAGTGCCTCTGAATGGAATAGCCCATTAGCTATATCTGGCATAGGATTTGCCAGACAACTCTGGTGCTCCACAACAGACATGATCCCAGATTATAATTTAGTGAGGTTTACCATTTAGCATGAATTATAGTAATTCCTTAGAAAAAGTTATTATAAATTTACAGTACTTTTTTTTTAATTTAAGGCATTTAGCTGTAGTTGGGACTCAGTTTCCTATGTCCTACCTCCAAAAATTGCGCATGAACTTTGCTATTTTTTATACACGCTAAAGAAATTTTTCTGCAGATTGGGAGTACGGGTTGCAAACAAGATAAACATATTGACAACATATCAAAAATCATGGAAGTATAGCACTGAAGGCTTTTGTCTCATTTGCTTTTAAACTTGTTTTTAAGAAGTAGGAAAATCACCCTAAATTTGATTATTTTGATTAAAATAGAGCTTCTGTTTTACTGATGAGCTAGTATATGACCAAGTGATAATGTTATTAAAAATGTTCTTAAGCATGTAGCATTTCTCAATGGAATGAGCAGTTTAATAATTTTGAAGTCAGTACTGGTCCTATTGCTATGTGTATCACTATTTGTGATGCCAGTAAAAAGGATTAGGGATTATATTTACATTTTCTCTGAAAAATAAATGCGATGCTTGAGTTAATATTATTTTGAACTCAACCCGAGTTCAAATTTCAGAATAATTATAAATGATGTTATTGTCAGACTCTTTTGCTTATCTTTGATATGGATGGCCTTACTTGCTTCTTAGAGTGTATAGAACTCTTTTGCCTTTAAATTGTTCGAAATAGCTGCCTTGTCTGTAATTGCTAAAGTAAATTTTCTGAACTTTAATTTAAGCATGATTATTGAACAATAGACAGAAATAGGCAAACTATATCAGAAAAACCAAACCCTCTCTGAAAATAATCATAGAGAAGTGTCACCTATTGTTTTTAGGCTCTAAGTCTTTGCTTAATGTCTGCCAGTGGTCACTGTTGGACGCATGGGACTGGCCTAGATGGCGATTTGGTCTGATCATATGTTTATTCTTCAGTGCTTATGATATTTCTAAAATAACATGTAAT
Source organism: Pterocles orientalis (assembly GCA_011057875.1). Classification (NCBI taxonomy): domain Eukaryota; kingdom Metazoa; phylum Chordata; class Aves; order Pterocliformes; family Pteroclidae; genus Pterocles; species Pterocles orientalis. The sequence continues at coordinate 538,861 of WKFP01014810.1, read as the reverse complement.
GCAAAACTTAAGGGTTAGATTATCAGGAACATAAAAATAATTGCAAAAACTACATCCCATTCATTTAAACAGGTCTTTTTATTAAAAAAAAAAATAAAAAAGAAAAAAAACAACCCACAACCAAAACCCAAAAACCAAAGTCTTGTACATTAAAATCTAATTACAGTCCAGACATAGTTTTCAAAATCCAGCTGTCAGGCATTTTCTTATTTCTTGCTGCAGTTTAATTAGCTTTATGTGTTGTATCTCTGCTTTCTGTTTTATTCCCATCCTTGTACTTTAATGCACTTTATAATTCATTCCCATAGCAACAAAAGCACCCTGACAGCAACTTAAAATATTTTTGAAATGCTTTCTCCACTAATGTGTAACATCTGTATGTTCAGGACTGTTATTTGATGATAAATCATTAACTGGATTTATGAACTCTCAAATAAAGAAATTGAATTGTTAACGTATTTTATTTTTCCTTTTCTTTGTGACTTTTTTAAGTGTTGAATTTCTTCTCTTGTTTTCTTTATAGAGGGTCTGAATGCCGACAACATTAGACAAGCCTCAGAGCAGCTGAAGAGCCGCTGGATTGAGTTCTGTCAGTTGCTGAGTGAAAGACTGGCGTGGCTGGAGTACCAAAATAGCATCATTGACTTCTACTCCCAGCTGCAGCAACTGGAGCAGACAACAATTACTGCCGAAAACTGGCTGAAAGTACAACCTACACCAGCAGCAGATCCCACTACAGTAAAAACTCAGCTGGAAAAATGCAAGGTTAGAGAATCTTCTCCAAGTTTTTTGTAATATTGTACTTCATAGGTGTTCCAGCTGTGGGCCGGATTGTGACCTACACTATTTCAATGTAAGAGTGAAAAATGGACTCCTTATCTTTCCAATGTAATTACTGAAAATATTCAAGGAAAGGAAATACTGGTAAAGAAATAAAAAGACAATAGAACCTAGCATACAGGTATTTAAAACTCTGGCCCAAATATTTAGTTATTGAGATACTTAGATACCTAAAGCTAGGGAACTATGCCCTTGAACTTTTTCCCTTTTTTTCCTGTAAGAATCTTTGTCTTTGATTCTTCATTAAGAAACTGTTGCTCATCACCTCTGTCGTAAGGTTCTGGGCCAGAAAACTATCTTCATGGTCAAGTCCAAAATTCTGCCATTGCAGACCACTTTCCTTGTTATATACCCTGCATTTTGATGCAGTGTGGATTGCATAGTCAAATGGAGGGATATTCTCCTGCCATCACATGACAGAATTACAATAGTTGTACAAAAACAGTCACACCAATTCACTTATTATTCTCCCTAAATGTTTTCATTTGTGTGCTGCACTATGGTAGAATCTGCTTATCTCTCTTACTGTAGGCAACTCTGTGGGTGGGGGTTACTTAACGAGTTAATATGGTTTGACAGGAATCTGCTGAGATGTAGTAATGAATTATAAAGCACATGACATACTTGTAGAAGTTTGACTTTATGAATTCTCTGGCTCCAGAAGCTTTCAGATGTAAAACAATGTTTGAAACCCAAATTTATATCTATGCTATCACTTCTATTTTCAGGCATTTCCAAGCTGGCATCATGCTTACAGGGGTTCTCTGTTTTCTTGCAGAAAGCTTCTTTTACGCTAGCTGTACTATGAACTATACATTTGGCTTACTTTCCTCATTTCTTTTTACTTAGTAGCTGCAAATGTCACAGTGTGTATAAGGTCTCCTGGAGGTGCAATAGCACAACCCCAACCTGTAATGTGTTACTGTGGGGCTGCTAGAAATCACTGTGCATCTTCACCTCTGCTTTTCTATTTCGTGCTATTTAGCGTATGTATAATCAGACAAAGATTAATCCAGGATTATGAGAGGTGAAATTTTTATCTTCCGAGCTCCACATGAAAAGGATGCTCCTTGGGCATGGAATTTTAGTGTACAATGTATCTCATTTTCTTTGAGTGTTAAACTACTAAGATGATAAAGTCACGTGAAAGTCACTTAAGAGAATGGTAAGAGCATCATATCGGGAGCAGAGGTATTGATTTTTAAGAAATTATTAAAAATGTGGAATTTGCTCTTACTGTAACTGATGTACTTGGAAACAAAACAGTGGTGTGGTGTGATGTGCATTGAAACTATTGATTTCATGGCAGTGGTAATTTCATTTATTGGACAGCTTTAGCTTGATTCTTTTTCTTCAAAAATGCAGGATGAAATCATCCGAATGTCAACTCTTCAGCCTCAAATTGAACGGCTAAAGGCTCAAAGTCAAGCACTCAAAGAGAAAGAACAAGGGCCAGTGTTTCTGGATGCTGACCTTGCTGCCTTTACCAGCCATTTCAAACAAATACTTGCTGACATGCAGGCCAGAGAAAAGCAGCTACAGACCAGTAAGTGTTCATGACAAGAAGTCAATTTGCCTGACCAGCACACAAAGAATAGGTGTATATGTTTTGCTTTCCTACTTTTGTATTTGCTTTTGTCACATTAAACCAGTAGTACAATTTAGGTGGTGTTTTTTGCAATTAAATTAGTCTTTCAGAAATTATCAGTGTTACGTATTTTATATTACTAGGAAAACAGGGGAAGGTACACTATTCAGAAGCAAAGTTTATGCTCACTGTAGTTCTACTACTACTATCAGATATGCTCTTGCTAGCATGCTTATGGACAGATTCAGTGATTTATTTTTTTTGGCAACATAAAACTGTCTTTAGTCAGTCAGATTATGAGACAGGGCTGTCTACCTCTGTCAGTAGAGAGGAGAGAGAGCTTAATTGCAGGAATGAATCTGCTCCAGATTTTTGTACAACAGAAACTGAATTCCATAAAGCTCATCAAAGACAGTAGCTACTTTAGGGTATCTAGTTTTTCATCATCTGGTGAACTTTTCCCTTTTTGCAACACAGAATATGTAACTGCTGCTTATACCCTGATTTACAATATTTGTAACAAAACGCATTTTTCAAAATGGGGAAAATGCTATACTAAAATAAAAAGTTTACCTTATTCCTTATTAAAGATACATAGCATGTCAGTGACTGCTGTATGCTTTCTGGTTTTGATTATGAAATTTAAGTATCGGATGAAAATATAAATTTAATTTACAGCAAAGAGATTATTTGCCTCTTAAACCAGATATGTGTAAATGATTGTACTGTTTTGAAATTAGACATAGTGCTAGCTCCTTCTAGTGGATCTTTATGGTATTTCTCCTATATTCTTTCATGGAGAGGTTTGGCATCATTCCATTTATAAAGATGGAATTTTTGCCAACAACACTGCATTATTGTGCTGCTGTGGTTATCTCACACGTGCGCACACACTCAAACTGAAGAGGTGATGGTGCATGAAGAAATAAAATGCAAGTGTGCCATAGCCTATGATGAAAGAGTGAGCTGTAGAAATTTAGTATCAGGAAGTGTAAAGTTTATTAATGACTCTAAATTCAGGCCATACAATGGATAAGATTTTAGAACTTTTAATGCCACACCAGTTTATATGCTGAAATCAGTTACCATTCTGCCAAGAGGAAAACATGGTAAATGTTTCTTCTTTATGATTTCTTCTGTATCCAATTTTGTGTATAAGCTGGTTTTACCTCACCTAATTTTACTATAATGAGACCTTGTGAACTAACCAGTTGGTTAGTCCTGTAAGATGGGTAGCGTTCATTGCCTGAACTGTAATGGCACCAAGCAGGGGCTTTGGCAAAGGTCTTCCTGGCTGCAGCCGTTCCTTTCCACTCCCGTGCTCCAGTGTGCTCCTCCAGGGCCCTGGCCAGCTTCAGCAGCCGCTGTCCTGAGGTGGCAGTGTTGAATAGGCTTGGGAAGTGTCTCCTAAACTGCTGGAGAACAGGAGTTCCTGAAGCAATACTTTATGGAGCCCTGGTCTGTTATTATTTTGTGTGGCTACTCTGCATCACAGGTGCTTCATCTCAAACGGTTCAGCTGTAGAGATGAGACTGTTTTAACCTGTACAGTACATACCTGTAGTGATATTTTAGGTGAGATTATTATGTCAATCATATTTTATCTTCGGAAATATTATACACAGTTTTATCCAAAGTGCTAACTTCCTATCATAAGTCTGCTGTAGATATGAGCAATCATGCTTGGGATACTGTGTTAGGTCTAATCGTGTTTCAGGAAAGTCTTATAAATTAAAAAATGTGAAAAAAACCCAGAAAGTGAAGCACAAGAAAATTGGCTCTTTGAGTCTGAGTTTCTTCTGCTTTTTTCAATGACTAAATTTCTTCTGTTGGACAGATGGAGAAAAGGCAATATCCTATTTCTTTTTTTAGCCTGAGTTTATTAGAAAATGTTGACATTTTGCTAGAGCATTTTAGATAATTCCATTTTTTATTTGCATAAATTGTTTGCAATAAGTTATTTTCTGTAGATAGAAGAATTTCTTAAAGACTGATTGATGTTTTGCAGATCAGTGGTAGTATTTGTTCCTTTTTTCTTCCCTGTACTTATAACCTACATGTGCTAGAAAGATTTTGGTTTTTTGATTCATCATTAAGGTCAGGGGTTTTTAATGTTAAAAGGATTTATGATTCATCATTAGGGGTTTGGGTTTTTTGTGTTTGGTTTTTGGGGGTTTTTTCAATGTTCCCTTACTCCATTATCTTTTCTGATGCATAAGCGTATTTAGCTATTCAGTTCTGTTTTCCAAGGGATTTTTTTCCCAATAAAAAAGTTTTCTCTACTTCTAGGAGATTGTCTCCCTCAATTTTTTTTTTGTTGGGTTTTGGTGGGATTTTTTGAGGGTGGTGGTAGTTTGGTTTTTTTAGGTTCAAAAGTGCTTAGTATTTTCTCTACACTACACAGTAGATCAGTAGATTTCTTAATAAAATATTGTTTAAAGATTAACGCAGATGCGCATTTTCAGTTTGAAACCTAATTCAAAGCCAATTCTAACATGTATTTGGTTGTTTTTTCACTATTTTGCAATGTTGTTTATGAAAGAAATACAACTTCATAAAATATAAGAAAATATGACCTCATTTTTCTTACTTTATAGAATATCTGTATATCCATAGGTAATTGATCCTTTTGAAGATGGTGTATCTATCATTCCCACTCTCCCTCCTTCCCAACCTTATTTAAAGTCATTTCTAGAATACTGGCATATAGAAAAAATAGAGGTCAGACAGTGCTTCAAACTATTCAGTAAAGTGCACAAGGGAGTGAAATGGACAATCACAACACTAATTCGAATATGAATAATGTGATTTCCCAAGGAAATTCTTAGATTTATAGTTGCCCTGGTGAAGTATGAGGGGTTGAAATTCGTATTTACTTGTCTTGAAATTAACTGCTGCTGTGTCAGAGGGATTTCTAGGGAGCAGCCTGGTCAGCCTCCAGTTCCCTCGTGGTGCTTGGAGAGATGTCAACCAGTGTCAGGTGAATATTCCCTGGCTCAGACTACTTCCCAGGTGGCGAAGTACGTCTTGGGACTGTGACTGTACCAAACTCGATTAAGGTGCTTCTGTTTTTCAGTCTTGCTGTGGTGAACTCTTACCCAGATGTGGCCTTCAGTGAGAAGCATTCTGGTACATGTTCTAGTTTTGACAAGAATGTTCTTCAGAGGGGGTCTGGGGAGTGTCATAGATTTTTCTGAAAGTTACTTCAAAGAAAAAAAAGCTTTTGTGGGAAGTTATATCAAGATGGACTTGAAAAAGGAAAAGCCATACTTATTTCCATTTTTCTCTGCTTCATAAATTCATGCACTGTCCTTTCCTTTCTAATTCTGATTCTACCTAGGACCGGTAATTCCCAAAGGCAAAGTCATTGTTGTTGTTGTTATTATTATTATTGATGATGAATCATTCACCTGCATTTAAATGTTGTTTCTCCTGTTTATTTCAAGAAGGACTTCAGAAAGTTTTTGCCTTCTCTATCGTGTCAATATTCTTTAGACTTTTTATTTACCCACTCCACGCTTACACTTATTTTGCACATACACCACTTTTCTCCCTAATCCACTAGTACAGTATCTTAAAGAGAGTTGAATTACAAAGAATTCATGCAACTCAGTTTTAGCATAATTTTATAAGTCAACAAGCCACAGTAATCATAACAGTATTATGCCAGTTTGGAGTTTTTATCTATCATTTGTCTGTTTTTGCTTAAACTTTGAACTGCTAACTTATTTTCATGCTCTAAGTATCTCAGATGGGTTATAAGTGACAGTGAAATTGTTATGATATGCATAATAGTCTTTCACCAATTATTGCATACTTGAGAAAGAAAAATTTTGAGCAAGTGTCCTGTAAATTTCATAACTAAGTTTTTTCTTAGTTATACTAAGAACTATAATTTAGTAGCAATAATATTGGTTGCTGTTTGCTTTTGAGAGAGAAATTTTGCTTAACTTTCTTTGAATGTGTCTTTTTTGCTGACTACACAGCTCAGATTTGCAAAAGAAAGTCGTGAGAAAATCAGCATGGTTTTAAACAGTGCAGTTATTACTGAGGAGATTTTTGTGGGAAATACATGCAGCTTGATCTAGTTCATTCATTTCAGGCAGTAAGTCTTTACTGAAATGATCCCATAGATTATATTTATTGCTTTTCTTCTTTCATAATGGGATTTGTCCTGACTGTAGGAGATATATGTTGCGGCATATCCAGTGTGATTTGATAGTTGTTGAGAAGATTGTATTCTCATTTAATTTCTGATTTTGAAAAATATTTTTGACTGGCAATTCTGGTCATAAAAGGAAGCAGTGAGGAAAATTGAAAAAAAAAAGAATTTTACTTATTTTGAAAGCTATTTTCACATTTTTAAATATTTCTGCTGACTGAAAATATATCCTAACCAAATATCTATTTGTGTTTCCAAATTTAAGCATTTTCCCTAAAATAAATATGCAAGTGTAAATGCATTTGCCTGTCAGTTCTCAAGGGTTACAGTGTTAGTCAACCAAAATGCATTCCCCACAAGTGGAATAAATTAATACAACAACATTTTCCTATTATAGCATGTGAACTGTATTCTGATATTTCACAGTAAAATATTTATGTCTTCCCTCTGTGATATTTTGTCACAGTTCTGTCATGGGCCTAGCTCAGCGATAGCTTGGCATGTAGACATGCTATATCTTTCTGACTATCAATTCAATCTTTTATATAATATAGCAGAATCCATTTTAATGAACTGTGTTTATCATGTGGACTTAATTCACAAACATTAGTACCACAAAACAAATTTTAGGCTAAAAATAAACAGGTCTGGATGTATGTTTATGTTATAAGTGTGGGGAATTCGGAGATTTATGGTGCCCACAGAGAGACCATAAATGTGTTAGATTATTTAGACAGATAAAATTAGGTAACATGAATCCCACTGCAGGATTTTGACTGAATTCTCACCGTTGGCATCATGAGTTGCAAAAACAATATAGGCTAGCCTTAAGTGTCATCCAAAAATGTTAATATGCTTTCTTATGGATGAAGATGCTGACACATTATCTATCTTAAAAAAAACCCTACAAACAAACAAACAAACAAACGTGCCCCCCCAAAACAAAACAACAGAAACAAAAAACAAAGCAAACCCAACAAGCCCCAAAAACTCTAGCTAGGCAAAAGGCATTGAAAAGTACTATTTCTTTCCTTATTACTAATAA
>WKFP01014810.1:508421-531207 GCA_011057875.1 Pterocles orientalis | reverse complement strand
AAACAGGTCTGGATGTATGTTTATGTTATAAGTGTGGGGAATTCGGAGATTTATGGTGCCCACAGAGAGACCATAAATGTGTTAGATTATTTAGACAGATAAAATTAGGTAACATGAATCCCACTGTAGGATTTTGACTGAATTCTCACCGTTGGCATCATGAGTTGCAAAAACAATATAGGCTAGCCTTAAGTGTCATCCAAAAATGTTAATATGCTTTCTTATGGATGAAGATGCTGACACATTATCTATCTTAAAAAAAACCCTACAATCAAACAAACGTGCCCCCCCAAAACAAAACAACAGAAACAAAAAACAAAGCAAACCCAACAAGCCCCAAAAACTCTAGCTAGGCAAAAGGCATTGAAAAGTACTATTTCTTTCCTTATTACTAATAATCTGGAAAAGCTAAATAGGAAAGCTATTGTTTCACTGAACTTAAAAGTGCTTTTTAAATGGAATATTCAATAACCAAATTGGAAAGCCACTAGCTTAATTAAGTCAACTTCTGTGATCCCACTTGAACTCATTTAATCCTTCAACAGTAGAGAACATCATTCATTAAAATTGAAGAGAACATTTGCAGTGTTCGGGTGTTTTAAAATTATCATCATTGCCAAACTTTCAGGATAAGTGTTTTGTGCACAGTTTACTAGAGTTTGCTATAACAGTGTTGTTGTGTTTTCACCTGTTCTGAGGTACTCTTCACTACTACTGAAAACAGCTGTTATTTTATATAGCTGCTTGAAGTCAGACATTAGTCCTAAGGTTTGTTTTTTTCATTTGAAGGAGAAACTTATTTTTAGAAGTCAACCATTACATCACAATACTGAACTTCATTTTGTGTTGCTATATAAAAGTACATATTAGGAGTTGTATACTCTTTTGACATATCTGAGCTGTTAAAATTATGTCTCCATTTATTTGGTGTGATGTGTTTAAATGCATGTTATATTCTAAAGTAGGAATTGTTTGGATTAAATGAGTCAAAGAGAATACAAATGTCACTCAGGAAATAAAAAGATTTAAAATGCTCTTTGATGAGATGGAAAAAGTTTGTTTTCTGTGTTTCCAAGAATGTATTACTATTGCTTTCTCTGTGAAGAAAATATATCACAAGGTAAAAAATTCTTGTCTTTCCTGGTACCAAGTCCTATCTTTTGTAAATCCCCAGATGTGTGTGATAAATTTAGATCAGCCAAGATTTTGATGAGGAAATTATGCCATACAGTGTGCATAGTCCACAAGAGAGAGCTTAAATTCCCCTGATTTTCATATGTTGTTACGATGCCTAACTGAAAATATAAGGTTTATTTTCCAAGTAGCAGTCTGTTGATCAACTAAAGAGTTAGGTTAAAATCTGAAGTACATTCTGCCAAGCATTGCTGCATGAGAATGTAAGCAAGCTTGCGCTTCAAAAATTTAACTCTGTTGTTTGTCAAAATTGCTTTTTGGACAGCTATATTGTTTCTCTGTACAGTTCTTTCTGAGACACCAGAGACATACAGAAGATACAAATAGGTGTAACAGTTTTTTGAGCTTTTATATGCTTCATTATTGTGTGGTACAAGTAGGGAATGTTTTATTTCCAACCAGTCATGCTGTTTGTCTGTACGTTTCTCAGTGAGAATAGGAGCAACTGCTGTTGTGGGCCGAGAGAGTGTCTCTGCTAATGAGTTGCTCATGTGTGTGCCAGATGTTGACTATTTACAGCAGCTGTAATGTTGGCGCAATAAACACAGTCCAATAAAATTCAGCTTTAATGCAGAAGAAAGATTAATTTTCTAAGCTTTTAACAGATGTCTTAAACAGAACGTTTTACTTGAACAGAAACATTAAACACACAAACATGGGCGATAAAAGGGAATGCTGTTCCTTACTGCATTTCTGAAGTTAGATTTTGGGTTAAGTACAATGGTTTAACTGTTTATCTCTAAACACACATATTTAAACTAGTTGTTTGGGCCATATAGGTTGTCGTGTGACCTATAACAAGAGAGTCAAATGCCATACAACTGATAAAATCACAGAAATATAAACATTAGAATTAATTATTCGAAAGTTTTCTGCTTCCACAATTCTTGGAAAAAATCTGATACTGACATATTGCGCCTGTTGCAATCTGTTGCAAAATAGCCATTTACTTCAGTAAGGCCCTGTCTTTTATCAAACATCTGTCAGCAAACCAAATAATGAAGCACAAAATTATTTTATTTCTTTCCTTTGTCTTCCTCATTGAATGCAGTTTTTGACAGTTTGCCTCCTGCACGCTATAAAGAGACAATGAACACTGTACTTGTGTGGATCCAACAGTCAGAAACTAAACTCTGCATGCCTCAGGTTGCAGTTGCTGAATATGAAATCATGGAGCAGAGACTCAGGGAGCTCAAGGTGAGTGATCACGGTGTGGAAACAAATGTCTCAAATGAAAAGTTTAGAGGAACAGAATGCAAAGCTGTCATGAGTCTGCTGAAGCCTATGCTACAGATCTTGAGTGAATTATACCAATTCAGATTTTAGCCAAGGGCTTCAGGAGACAGTGGATACTTATAATGACTCCTAAATTAAAGGATTGAAAGTGTTCTTCACCATTGAAACCAATTTTATAAGATATTGAACATGTTAAGGAAAAGCCTGTGTTTGTCCCCATGATATATAAAATATCCCTTTGACAATAGCTCTGGTAGTTAAGTACTGATTTAGCTCATTTCATTTTCCAGTGCTGGCATGAAAATGATTGTGATTTGCAAAATGCAGCACAGGCTTTGTCAGATATCCTGTCGGATTTACAAGCAGGCACCAATGTGGTTTAGCCAGTGGGTACAAACCTCCCCTGCATTTCAGTGCTTGATGTTGCTCTGCTATTGGATAGCTAACGAGTATGTTGTGAGATGCAACTAGTAGTGCACATGAAGAAATAAAAGAAGAATATAGAAATAAAAGTTAGATGCAGCAAATTTGGGCTAAGAAGAAGCTATCAAAAACTTTAAATCATAGAAGCAGTTCTAAGTTTATTCTTTTTCTCCATGCATAGTCTGATGCTTTTGAAAGTGTAATCATTAAGGCCATAGTAAATTCCTGTCTCTAATTAATGAAGTGTATGTGGATCCCTTCTGTTAACAAGCTTAAACACCTCTGGCTATATTCTCAGTTCAAATAAAAATTCTACCTTCAAATTGTGTGAGAAAAGCAATTCCAAATTGCTCAGTAAATCATTGCATGCATTTTACCAAAGGTGACCTACATTTTTAGTTTTCATTCCTTTCTTCAGCAGTCTCAACTTCGTTGTGAAACAAGAATTGCCTGGCACATGAATCAGGTACTGTTTGCTTCTTATTCACAGGCTCTACAAAGTTCCCTGCAAGAGCAGCAAAAAGGCTTGAACTATCTCAGCACAACTGTGGATGATATGTCCAGGAAAGCCCCTGCAGAAGTCAGCCAAAGATATCGATCGGAGATTGAGGTGATCCTTGGCCGCTGGAAGAAATTATCAGCACAGATGGTGGAACATTGCCAGAAAATTGAGGAGCTTATGACCAAACTCCAGCGATTCCAGGTTAACCAAACTTTTTCAGTCTCAACTAATTTGTGGTGGCTTGTGGTTGTGAAACTAGCTCAGAATGCATTTATACACCTCAATGAAGTAACACCAAAGTTAATTATCAAAACAGTACATAAAATGCATTAAAATGTTTGCTTGATTTTGGTGGATCCAAGATTTTTTACCATGGAAAAAAATACCTGTTATTAAATATATCAGGCACATTAGGGAAATGTTCCCTTTGGTTGTCTATGTCATAATAGTTGCTACGGCATTTTGTATATATTTTAAGAAACAGTCTATTCTAATTAATGTCATTTTTGTGCTTCAGCATATAATATCAATATGTACTTCACTATTGGTGAAAACAGTTTGATGAACAAATGCTTTATAATTTGCCTTACAGATTTTTCCTGTTTATAATTTTTATTTTAATGTATGCATCTAATTGTTTAAGTAAGGTAGCATAGTAAGGTAATTTTAAATGACAATTTTAAAATCTCATTCTGCCTTTCAAGGTATTAGATTTTCTGTGTAATGTTGCCTGGGACTGGTAGCATGCCCTCTTTTCAAGCATTTGATGTTCAGCTTTTTTTTTTATTAATTGCAAATGTTAATTAAAGACTGTGGGAAACAAACTACTGATTAAAATATTCTAGTGCTAGAAACAATAACCCGTTTCTGAGAATCAATGGCTGAAATGACTCACTGAGTCATTATATGATTTTAGTTTCTGAATTGAATCTGTTTCAATTATGGTTTTGTTTTGTGGATTTTTTGTTTTGTTTAGTTTTGGTTTTTTCATTTTGAGTAGTAAGGGTGTTCTTCTGTGTTATGTTCTGGTAAGGAAACAGTCAACAGAGTGTGCAGCTTCCAAAAGGAGCTTGAAATTTAAATTGAAGCCCAGGAGAATTTGATAGGTGAGCCTGAATTGCCAAGTATGAGTAGTCTGAAGCCATACAATGAACACACATGCAGCATTTAAACACAAATTATATCTGGAAGATGTAGCCTGAGAGCCAGAAAGCTGCCCACTTGTAGACACATTAAACTAGGGCAGAAGTGATCAGAGTGAAGACTAAAGAGTTGATGACAGTCCCAGATAAAATTGGTTTTGCTTGTTTGCTGTGTTTGTATTTTTCAGATAGTTGAATAATCTTGAAATTACATTGCAATGAGTTTTAGTCATAGTGCCAGGATGAGTTACATTATCACCAGTCAGATTCTGTGTGATGCAATAAAGTGTCTTTTCAATAAACAGAATGACACTAAAACACTTAAGAAGTGGATGGCTGAAGTGGATGTTTTTCTGAAGGAAGAGTGGCCTGCCCTTGGTGATTCAGAAGCACTGGAAAAGCAACTTCAGCAATGTACAGTGAGTATTACCTGCCTGCTTGGTGGTTATTCAGCTCTTCTCTATGAGCCTAGCTCATATAGAAGTTGCACAAATTACTACTGTTCCTGAAAATAAATTCGTGTTTTAAGGGGGTTGTCTTCTGCAATGTATTTGAACCTCCTACATTTCCTGGGTTTGAAGGAAAATTCTATTAAAAAATGGGAGACATTAATTCAGAGAGGAGGCATACAGTGACTATATCATTATGTATTTATAGCAGGAGCAAAACATCAGGGAGGGTATTTGCAGCAAATAATAAGTTAGTAGCCTCTTAAGATAACAGTTTATTTACTTAGTTGAGTTTACAAACATTGCATGTGTGTTTGTTATAAACTGTATAATCTATGGCAGAAGATCTTTATCTATTATTCACACAATGATTTACAAGGTTTTTTTTGGTTGTACCCAAAGAACTTGCAGATATTGTGAGTTACATCCTTTTTCTTTTTTTCACTAAACTTACAAGTTTCAGGATTTTGTCCCTGCAGAGTTTTAAAACATCATGAAGTATTGATACTTCCCATCACAGGGTTTACAAATTCCTCTGTCTGTCCCAACAGAGTGTGTTAAGTGCAGTGAATCTTGTGCCATGACAGTCCCTATGTGTTCAATGGAATTTACAAGTTCTGTAAATATTCTGGCAGGCTGTGTAAATATTATGAAACACACATACTGATCTTACAGAACTATGAGCTCCTCAGACTTTCTCTCTTACCCCTTATTTAAATAAAAATGATTATAAATTGTGTAGGACAACTCTTATCTCTACAGAGCAGTTAAGTTATATGTAACTCCTTTAGAAACAGTCACCTGAATTTATGAAGAGTTTACACAAATATTAGCTATTACTGTCAAATATATAATAAAACTACCAAAATCTTCATCATCTTTTACGCTGCCAACTTTTTCTACTGTGTAGGAAGCCCTGGTGACATCTGCAGCACTGAAGAAGGCCTTAGGAAATAATATTGGAGGTGGCAATACCTTAGGGCTTAAATAATATTCAACCACAAATATAATTCTAATAAGCACACATTACCAGAGAATATCACCATTCAGATCATTTTAAGGGAGTTATCAGGTAAATTACCAATCCAAGGGTAATGCTGGGAGAGTTAATAAGATGGAGTCACAAATAATTTTACACCATTATGATGGGATGCTCTTGCGCAAATCTGAATAAGAGATCTAGGCATTGTAATAGATATATGTAATATAACAGTATACATGGGTGTATATATATATGGTATATGCATAACATTTAAAACTTTGTTATATGTTTTCTAAATGTATTTCATCTGATATAGAGTAGCTTACCACATTGTAGCTGCTCATTCCTTTTTTTATTCATTTTCATGTTTAAGTCTGTAAATTGTGCTCATTTGACTGGAGATCTGGACCAAAGTCGTGTCAGAATCTCATGTAGACATGTTTTGATAGGGATAGTGTATCTGAAAAATTGTGTCTCTTGCCTAATCTTCTGCTATTCCTTAGGCTTTATTAAATGATATCCAGACAATCCAGCCGAGTTTGGACAGTGTTAATGAGATTGGGAAGAAAATGAAGAGTGAAGCAGAGCCAGAATTTGCTTCCAAAGTAGAGACAGAACTAAAGGAGCTCAATGTTCAATGGGAACACATTTGCCAACAGGTATCAAGTCACCCACTGTGACTGGTTCATTTTAAATTAATAACCAGATTTCTCATTGGCATAATTTGTCCTTCTATGTGTATCCAGTAGGAATTAAATTAAATTTAGACATTTTTGGTTCACATTAATTAAACCTCTATTTTATAAATTTTATTTAGCATGTAGCAGTGCATGTAAAATTATATTATAATACAATATCTTAGTGTTTCTATAACAAAGCTATATACTAATAACTGCATTCGTGAAGTTCAACAAGGCCAAGTGCAAGGTCCTGCACCTGGGTCAGGGCAATCCCAAGCACAAATATAGGCTGGGAGGAAAATGGATTGTGGGCAGCCCTGAAGAGAAGGACTTGGGAGTGTTGGTTGATGAGAAGCTCAAAATGAGCCAGCAATGTATGCTTGCAGCCCCGAAAGCCAGCTGTCTCCTGGGCTGCATCAACATAAGTGTGACCAGCAGGTTGAGGGAGGTGATTCTCCCCCTCTGCTCCACTCATGTGAGACCTCACCTGGAGTACTGCATTCATCTCTGGGGCCCCCAATGTAAGGACATGTACCTGTTGGAGCATGTCCAGAGAAGGGCCAAGAAGATTGTCAGAGAGCTGGAGCACCTCCCCTGTGAGGACAGGCTGAGAGAGTTGGGGTTCATCCTGGGTAAGAGAAGGCTCCCGAGAGACCTTTTAGCAGCCTTCCAGTACTTCAAGGTAGCCTATAGGAGAGACGCACTGATGAAGATTAACAAAATAACGAATACTTTTAGGTCTTTTAGAAGATAGTCCCTGGGTGATGCTTTTTCAGATTTGTTTTCTGATGACCTCAGCATATGGTGTAGAGTCTTGTTATAGGATCATTGAAAACTCATTCTGCACAGCAATGACTCACTAAAAAAAGGATGTCTACCTGTGTAATACTTTCTTAACTTCCTATTATTAATATCTATATAGTTACTTGTTAACATCTACCTAATTACAGCAATGTTATTAGTATAGGATTTAATTTGTTTCTTCCCAGGCTAAAATATTGTCAAGTTTGTACAGTAGCCTTGCTTCAAGTACCATGTAATGTTTTCTTTCTTAAAGGCCTATGCTAAGAAGGAAGCATTAAAAGGTGGTTTGGATAAGACTGTGAGTCTCAGAAAAGATTTATCAGAGATGCATGAATGGATAACACAAGCCGAGGAAGAGTATCTGGAAAGAGACTTTGAGTATAAAACACCTGATGAATTACAGAAAGCTCTTGAGGAACTGAAGGTAAAAGATGAACTAATTCCTTGAGCAGTGTTTAAAGTTCTTTTTGAAATTTTTGTTGTAAAGAAAGCCTACTCTTTCATTTAGAAAGGTGCTTTTTGAAATCTCCTTGTTAGCCTTAATTTAAAGAAGCAGGTTAATTGAAGTAATTTTTATTTGGAATATGTTGGAAGATATTTAGTCTTTCACAAGATTACAGAATCACAGAATCACAGTCACAGAACTATAAGGTTGGAAAAGACCTAGAAGATCATCCAGTCCAACCATATCCAATACTTCCCAACTAAATCATATCCCTCAACACAACATCCAGAAGTTAAATTGCTTTTCCCCTCTTTGCTTTATTGGATACTTTATTTTGATGCAGCTTCAGCATTCTTTTACTTAAAGAATAATTCCTAAGAATCAGGTGTTAGCTGCTCCTTTTTTATCAGAAAAACAGAAAAAAATATTTAGTACTTCAGGATGCATGTTGGTATGTACTAAGTATGCATGATATATTAATTTGTTTCTTTAATATAGCAATACAGGAACAGTATATTTTTGTCTCAAGTAAATAATGTTTCTTTCATTTGCGATAAATATGGCCTTTGAACAAAAACCACAAATTTGTGATTCATGCTCAAATATGCTGTTGCTCAGCCACTGGATGCAGGCTTGATTTTTATTTCATAGGTGGATTGTTTGGCCAGTGCTATTCAAGGAGTCAGATTATGTGGCTTTAACAATCTATCCAACAGTATGTTTGCAAACTCTTAAATGTCCATAGGGCTTTGCCAGTGTTCTACATCATGTGACCATGCTGCTGGTGATCTCTTTATTTACTGACAAAAATAACTTGATGTTAGTCAAAATATATGGAAATATATGGAACAAGTTAGATTCATTGTAAATAAGACAAATCAAAAGTAGACATCTGCTCTAGAGATACAGTTCTTTTTTAGTCATTAAATAACAAACCTCAAATTTAAACATTGCACTGCATAATAAAAAAAAGGCTAAATGTATAGTTTTAGACAACCCCAATGGATTTCCTAGTGAATATTCTGTACTTCCAGCTAAAGTACAGGGATGTTCAAACTGTGATACTTCGACCTATGTAGACAACCATATCATTTGTCATGCATCCCTTCACCCGTTCCTGCTGATCCTTTTCCCTGAAGGCTTGCAACCATCTCTGCTGTCACACAACAGGCAAAATATGTACCAGAACTGCAGCCCATTTCTTCCCAAGGCTAAGAAAGAGGAAAGCCAGCAGCAACCTAGTAAGCTTATGCTGGCAATGACAGCCTGATCCTGATTATTCTGGTTCATGGACTTCCTCAGAACCAGAGAGAAAGAAGGCTGTTGGGAACAAGGTTTCATTTTAATGTCTTCAGGCCAGGAACTTCTCATCTTAAATTGCTGTGAAGACCAGTACACACTGATGTCACTATATATACCAATCCCTCTGTTTTCAGTAGTCATATGACTCCAGTCGTAGACAGCATCCCATTGTAAGCTGTCAGGGGAAACAATGCTAGGTGTGACAGTCTTGTATCTTATTAATGAGATGACATAACAAGAAGAATAGCAAAAGGTGGAGGAAGAAAGTTGGGAATTGGATTGATCAGTTGTGGTTACTTAGGCTAAAATGGGGAAAAGGTGTCAGGTTAGTGGCTGCAGATCAGTTACATATGATTTATTAATTATTGGTTTTAATTCACCATCGATTTGTGGTTCTGTGTCCCTCAGGTTTTTGTTTCCTGTAGCTGTCCTCTTAAACTTCTCTGACTGAAGTCTTAACACAGAAAATGCTGTTTGGGAGAGTGCTCCCTTTTCACTTTGTCCTCTCTCCATGTTAAGTTAGTATTCACTGATGGTGAATAATAACACTGATTTTTCCATCTCTGTGAAGTAAGGGAGTGAAATCAACATTAATGCTCTGATGAAAGTAAAATATCCACTGGAGGAAAATTATTTTCTCAATTTCTCTTTAAATGCAAGTTCATAACAGTGGCAAGGAGAGGAAAATCAGTCAGAAGCATTTTCCTTTTTTACTGTCTTGCTGCATGTCACTGAACCTTTAAATCTGGGAACAATGGATTTGTAACACAACAGATTTTTTTTTGCAATTCATGCTTCATAAGGTATTATGGCAAAGATATGTGGATCATTTATTGAAAAAAAATACTGAAATGTTTTACTATTCTGAGATCTCCAGAAAACTAAATAATTTTGAGAAGATAAATTGCGTTGAGTATTGTGCATTGGCTAAAAAAGGAAAAATTCTTTTGGATGCATTCAAGATTATATCAAAAAGTCTACTAATTAAGTGGCTCTTCTTTTGTTTTCGTTTGTTTGTTTCTTTGGGGGTTTTTTGTTTGTTTTATTTTGTATTTTATTGTGGGATTGTAGTTTTTGTTTCTCCCCCTAATAGGATTCTGTCAGAGAGAATTTAAGAGTTATTAGAAATCAGTTTCCTTCTTAAACTGGGAATAAAGTTGGTTGTGTTTTGTTTTGTTTTGTTTTCAGAGAGCGAAAGAGGAAGCCATGCAGAAAGAAGTAAAAGTGAAGCTTATTACTGATTCTGTGAATAGTGTTATAGCAAAGGCTCCACCTGCAGCTCATGAGGCTTTGAAAAAGGAACTGGATGTTCTAATTACCAGCTACCAGCGACTCTGCAGCAGACTGAATGGAAAGTGCAAAACTTTAGAGGTTGGTTATCTTGTCAGTCATTGTATTTATAGTTCTTCTAACTGCAGAAGTAAGGTAGAGAGCAAAGACATGTTATCATATGGGATCATGAGTAGCCCAAGGCTGTCTTCACTTTATGAACCATATACCAAATACCACATGGTATGAGCCATATACTTAAATCTTGGTGAGAATCATATATGCTGGAGACTTAAATTAAAAAAGAAGCCTCAGACATGGCTCCTAGGTGGAAAACAGCAATGGCTGTTCAAGGTTCTCATCCCTCTTGAGATTAAACCAAGTGTCTGGCTTCTGTAGCAACCCTGTGATGTTGTCTTCAGCAGCTTCTCTAGGTTTCTTTCTCCTATGGCTAAGGTTTCTTTCTCCCATGTCCCTGAAACTGGACAGATAGTGTTATCTCAGCATGGGAACAGTGTTTGATTGCTGGCAAGCTGAATATGTCTCACGCATTTTCAGTCAACCCTGTCATTTTGGCCAGCTCCATTACAGATTCTTGCCACAGGGTTATTTGCATATTCTACAGTGGTCACAGTGAATTAGGTAGGATTTTTTTGTTGTGAAGTAATTAGTAATAGCTAACTTCACACAGGACAATTACATACTTGAGTAAAATTTATTTTTATTATTTAAAATTTTATTTCCTCTAAATTTCACTGAGGAAAATTAGGTGTGTAGTTTAAACTGGTAATCTATATCTCCCCTGATCATTGATGTAGTTGTTGTGTGGTAATATCCTTCTGTAACCTGCTCATGGACCAGACAAATGTGATATGACCAAAGTTAGGTGAGATGAATCGCGCTCTGGGAAACCTGCCCTACAAACAGCCTAATGCATCTCAATAAAATTATTTTAACTTCTATTAACAAAAAGGGAACAGTGAAAAGATGATTTATGGAGAGTTCAAATGTTTTACTTGTGTATGAAGTGCCATTTTTATCTGCTTATTTAAGTATCTTCAGGCACTATAAAAATAAAGTATTAGACAACAATTTAATTCCAGGAGAATGAGAACATAATTTCATTTTACAGCATTGTGTTTAGTACTGTAGCACTTATGTGGTCTATAAATTGCACTAAATGTGGTTTAGAGTTAATTTTCATAAAGATTTCAGTCAGGATTCTTGAAAGCTGTGTTTTTAGACATTTTATGAATCTGTGCTTTAAGTAATTAAAATACAGACTATATAAGCAACCTAACTACATCTTGTAATAAAGACAGAAACTCCTAATAGGAGTCTTTAAAACTTCTGTTATTTATTTATATTTCACAATAAAATTTTACAGACAAGCACATGAAGTAGATTATTAATGAGACAGGAGATTCAAGTTGTGCTCTGCAGAAGTGTTCACTTTTTCATGTTGTCCTCTGTGATTTTACTTTGTTTAATCAAAATGATTTGGTTATGTATTATTTTTATTTGGAACATAAAAATGCTGGGAAAAAAATCGACTATATGGCACCATAACCATCAGATATCAACCATGTTTTAGGGATGAAGCATGCAATGTTTTCAGTGTTTTAATAAATGAAAGTTATCTGTCAGATTTTCAATCTCAATAAACATTCTTTTTTCTCCATCAGGAGGTATGGGCATGTTGGAGTGAATTATTGTCATATTTGGATGCAGAAAATAAATGGTTGAATGAGATTGAACTGAAACTCAAGGCAACTGAAAATATCCAGGGAGGTGCAGAAGAGATTTCTGAGTCTCTAGATGTAAGTGCTGACTTAAATAATATCAAATCACACATATTGATAAACTGTAAATCACATTACACTCAAAACAAGCTATGCATCAACATTACACATGAGCAAGATGCAGAATATTTGGAAAGTCCAATGTTCTCACTTGATTCAACAAACGAGGTTTTGAATTTGAATCCACCTAAGTGAAACACTAACTAAATGTGTTACGCCTGATGTCATAATCAATTTTTGGTGACAATAAAATTCATGTTCTTAAAAAAAATGGCTTCACTTAAGCTGCTCAAAAAAATGTTGAACACTTCCAGGAGAACCTTTCATCCTAGCCCTGCAACTCTGTTTGTTATTACTTAATTCCTATTCATGGAACCTTTAAAATTTGCAAAAAAAAAAATTAGTCTGCTTAGTGGATCAAAATACAAAAAGTTGCATTGACAATGCATTTTTGCTGTTGATTCAGATATTTGACCAATTTTTTTTTTAATTTTTAAGTACACAAATGCTCCCACTGAACTCATTGGACATAGTCCACATTTTTAAAATCAAGCACTCAATTTTTTGCTTTGCAATAAATCTTCCTTTGTTTTTGGTAATAAGTAGTACAGAACATTTTTTGTTAAGATATAGAATCATAGAAACATGGAATGGTTTGGGTTGGAAAGGACCTTAAAGATCATCAAGTTCCATCTGGGAATATGGGACATAGATATTTTTGTCTTTTCTCTCTATGGTTATTGTGAATGAAATGTGCAATTTCTTACATTTTAGGGGACATTTTGATTGCTCAGTAGAATCTTAATTGCAGAAAGGAAAACAAACTACTTTTTTGACCTTGTTTCAGTCTTTGGAACATTTAATGAGACATCCAGAAGATAATCGCAATCAGATTCAGGAATTGGCTCAGACTTTAACTGATGGTGGAATCTTGGATGAGTTGATCAATGAGAAACTGGAGAAGTTCAATACTCGATGGGAAGAACTTCAGCAGGAGGTAAGTTTAATAATTGACCTGTCCTCTCATTAGACAGCTGATAGTCTAACACGATTTAAAAAAAATATATATTTTGTTGGTATAGATTCTAAACAGTACACAAAGACAGACTTATTTTAGAAGTGGACAGTTTGCATAGGTGTGATGGATTAATTACTGTAGGTAGCAAAGCACAACATAGCTGCTCACTCATTCCCCACATCTCCTGGTGCAATGGGGAGAAAATGGAAAGACAAAAGCGAGAAAACTCATGTATTGAGATAAAGGCAATTTAATAAGTGAAAGAAAAAAAAAAAAAAAGGAAAAAGCAAGTGATGAAAAACCAATCACTCACCCCCAGGAGACTACTGCCCAGCCAGTCCCCAAGCAATGGCAATTTTGAAAAAACGCTTCCCCAGCCCCCTTTTACTGCTGAGTATGACTCTGTGGTACTGAATATCTCTTTGGTCAACTGCCCTGGCTGTGTCCCTTCCCAGCCTCTTGTCCACCCCCAGCCTATTTGCTGGGAGGGACACAGTGAGAAAGAAAAGGCCTTGGCGCTGTGCAAGCACTGCACGGCAATATCTAAATCATCCCTGTGTTATCAACATTGTTTTGGTCACCAGTCTAAAGCAAACCACCATATGGGCTACTGTGAAGAAAATTAACTCCACCCCAGCCAAAACCAGTACAATAGGTAACTCTAAAATTCCAAAATTGAAGTGACCGTCTAGTGGATTTAATCTTCAATTGCGTGTCTAGAGATGCTTTCTCAGACAAAACTCTTATTCAGAAGCAAAATATTTTCAAAATTAAATCTGTAAGAGAATGCTACTCTTTATTCTTTACTAAACAAATACTTTGTATCAATGCAAGACTTTATAAAGACACTTCAATTTAGAAACATGTTTAGCACAAGGAGATTCGAATCTAGCAATGGGCTACATTAGTAATCTTTGAAGACTCCATGAAGAAAATTTTACTAATTCTTTGACAGGTCCCACTGATGGGACAGTATACTTTTTTTGCTGGTAAATCAATTCAAAAATGTGATAATTTTGCATGAATATTTACTTTTAATACTAGGAGTTTATTTACTATACGTTTGTGTGCATACTAATACAAATGTGTGCGTATGTGTATAATGGCAGGACCAAACAATTCACGGAAGAATTTAAAGATAACTGAAGGCTGCATAAGGAAATAGCTCAACCACTAATTGTTTACTAGTAACAAAGATAGGGACAAACTCTAAATAAATTCAGGACAACCATACAGGACAGAGTAACAAGGCAGTTAAATTACAGAAGTATTTGGTGCAAATATGTGAAAAGTGATACTTATGGAGGACTTCTAACTTCACGTGCAAAACTGTAACTTTTGACCTGACTGTTACTGTTCAGAAGGAAGATCTTGGAGTTATAAAGAGGAATATTAGGAAGATGTCATTTCAGTTCTTGGTAAAGATCAGAAAGGAATTATTAGGGAAAGACCTAGCAAAGGACTCAGAGACCCTCTTTGTGATTGGAACCAGAACATGTTCAAAGATGAGCTACAAAGACTGTCAGAACTTACTCAGTTTCAGCTGTATAAGCAATGTAGAAATAAAGATTTTTGGAAAGCAGCTGTGTTAGAATTATGAGAATTTACCATCACAATGATAACATTTTTTTCTTCTTTCATGGTGCTTGAAATGTCGTTCTTGAAAACAGTGGAGGTAAAAACACTACAATAACAATTAAGGAAGAGTCCTTGGTTATTCTAAGCTTAAACTTGAAGGATGGGGAGGGAAAGAGCCTGATTGCTTCTGCTAAGTACCTGGCGGTAGTTCTGCTGCAGTGCAGGCATTCCCATGGTTCGGTATTGTTAGTGTCATAACAGAAAATTAAACATGACCTTCTGTGTACCTGCTCTTTTTTTTTCAATTATTTTTCTCCCCTATCATATCTAACTTCTGTTTGAAAGCAGATACATTCCCTGGAATTCTGCTTCTTGGTATCTGTTGGGTTTTTTCCTGATTCGGAAGAGATACCTGGGAATATAGAGAGGGCTTCTAGTATGTGAAAACAGGACTTTCAAATAGTCTTGCTGAGTGATGGATGAATACTATTCAGTCTTCACAACAATAAGCATTAAATAAAAATTCATGCCAGCTGCAGGGGTTAAATGTGGAAAAGTACAACATGAAGATGTGTGAAATTCTGGAGACAATTTGGATAAGTATATAAGCAAAATACATTAGAAATTTATTAACTGCTTTCCGGTTTAATTTAAATATAGACAAAAAGCGAGGTGGGGGGAGAAGGCGTTCCCCTTTGAAAGCTTGATCTGATATTTCGTGGTCAAATACTAATGGTAAGATCTGTGTATGAATGTAAGAGCTGCAAAGAAGCTATTTCAATCATAAATGACTCAGTCACACTGCTTCTTTACGGTATCTTTACTACAGCAAAAATGTCTTATCAGTTTTTCCACTGAAGACACACCCTTTTTTTCATAGATTCCTGACGCTGAATTTTTTGTGCTGTTTCTGTAGCCCTGATTAAATCCAAACAGCATGCACTCTCCTTGCATAAAAATACATTGCAGGCACATAACACTATTCAGCTTGTGTTCAAGGTCATTTCTACTTCAGACAGACTAATAGGCTATCCTAATGTGGTTATCTTATTTATTTTTATTTGAATAATTACCAAGACAATAAGCTCATGTGGGCAGAAACTGATATGTGAAATACTTATTCACTACTAATAGAGCAACCAGACAACTGCCATATGAATAATGCTGCAAGACAATGCAACGTTGCTACTGAGACAGAGATTCATTTTTAAAGGCAGATAATGGCTTTATGTTTGTATGCCTTATCTTTAGTTAACAACGACTGAATGTGTTTAGTATGCTTTTGAACATCTGGGGCTGATCATTAAGCAACATGTACCCTACCTTTACTTTTCAAGGACTGATTCACTTACAACTCTACATATTGGATCTAAAAAACACTGTTGCCTGAAGAATTTCAGGCTAATATTGCAAGTGGTGCGTCATCCCCTGTAATGCTGAAAGTGATTCACATTCTGCCCACCAAAATTCAAAAATGTCGGCTAGGTATTCTTGAGACTATGCTTACAAAAACCTGTATAAAACATTTTTATTCAGATGGGCTTTACACTAGGTTCAATTTTTATTCTTGGGGACTCTCTCTTAGTTTCTTTTAGGACTCGCTTCAAGATTAGCTTTTGTTTCTTTCAGAGAGCACACATTCATCATTTGACACAATTTTTTTCTGTTTTGTGCTCCTCTCAAGAGGAGAAAGAATTCTTTGTGCCCCGTCTCCACATGATTGCTTTGAAGGCTATTGAGAGGGCTGCTTTATACAAGCTCTGAGGCACTATTTGTCTGCAGTGATAATGTAAAGGGATAAAGAACTCTGCCTTGGCATAGTTTGCAGTTTTGGAATACAGCTGGTTGAAGATGAATATTACTTTTGGGTTGAAAGATCAAATATTTGTAGCCATTTACTTTAAAAACATCCTGTTAATTAATACTGGAATTTCCAGAAGAATTAGTTCCAGCTTGGAGGGTATTAAGAATTCCGGGGCCCAAAATTATCGCTTTGAATGACACAAAAGTTGTTTCTAGTTTAAGTCCAAACACTAATCCACAAACAAAAAGAGGAGGTTAACACATTAATAATTTGATGCAAAACATACAGAGATGTTGTAATGTATCTTAGACACAACCATAACAGAATTTAGGTCAAATGTTAAAGTAATTTAAACAAGGTAAGAAGGAACTTTAAATTTTAAGTTTTCTAACTTTTAGCGTAGTAAATGTAGTTGTATTTTTTCTAATTACATCTTAATTTTACCATATGTGATGGGTTAGCCCTTGGCTGGGGGCCAAACCACACACCTGCTCACACAATTCCCCCCCCCCCATCTGAGGATGGGGGAGAGAATTAAAGGGATAAAGGGAAAAAAGGACTCATGGGTTGAGATAAGGACAATTTGATAACTAAACTACAATAATATTGAAAATAATACTATATACAAATATACAAATGAGTGATACACAGTGATACTGCCCCCCCCACCCGATGATAAAGACTCAGTCTGTTCCCAGCTAACAATCTCGGAGCAGGAAGAGTCGATCCCAGAACAGGGAGGGTCCCAAAACCACACTCACAATTCCCCCAGGCAGGGGGTGCGCCACACCCAGAAGCACTCACAGAACGGAGATAGCAGTCCGAGTGTCCCAGACTGAGAGCTGACTGGGGTGGGGGGGGAAGGCCTTGGGAGAGCGGCCACCTGGAGCTAGATGACCCGGAGCCAAGAGAGATCCAGAAACCAAAGCGACCCGGAACAAAAAGGGACAATCTTCCGGAGGGTCCTCACCTATGTAGTGGGCATGACATGTATGTTATGGAGTAGATTATTGGCTATTCTAAGTTTCAGTCTGAACCTAAGAGTAAATCCTAGGCTAGCAACCGGCTGTGCTTCTTTCCTTGTCTGCCAACCTTGGCAGCAGCACAAAACATCGCTTCTATCAGCTTTCTTCTGAGCACAAATCCAAAACACAGCCTCTTGCTAGCTATTATGAAGAAAGTTAACTCTGCTTAACCCAGGACACCACACCACAAAACATAGACAAAAAAATCAAAGCAGCACCCATTTATACCTGAGAAAAGCATCACAGCTATGAAAGTGCCATTTCCCAAAGTTCAACTGTATGGTTCTGCTCCTACTGCCAAAATAGTTCCTCTCTTGTACCACTGCATTCACGTCTTGGTCTGAAAATATCCATTCAGTTATCCAAACAGTTCACAGTTTTTGGAAAATATATACTTTCACCTCACTTGGAAGATACAAAATGTCACACAGGTTCTCAGGCTGTAATCAAACCCCCTCTGAGGAAAATAAAAAGGGAATGTTTTGTCTTTGTGTGTGTGTGTGTTATGTACTTTGTGTGCATGTAAAGAACGTCACAAGCATACATATATATTTATCTGACTTCATGTTTGTTTGAAATCCAGACATAATAATTTAGTTAGACTCAGGCAAGGGTTTGTTGTAGTTCTGTCTTAACTTTATCTGGTTTACTATGTAATCAATGAGTCTGGGAATGTTTTTATTTTCCAGTTGCATTTGAGAACAGGAGTTTGACATAC
Source organism: Pterocles orientalis (assembly GCA_011057875.1). Classification (NCBI taxonomy): domain Eukaryota; kingdom Metazoa; phylum Chordata; class Aves; order Pterocliformes; family Pteroclidae; genus Pterocles; species Pterocles orientalis. The sequence goes on along the minus strand of WKFP01014810.1, from coordinate 512,834 downwards.
ATAGTTTCTGCTGATAACCAGCACAGAGATGACAACTTTTCAATCACCACATATTTGTCATACAATTTTAAGACCCTTTGTGAGTTTCTATACAGAGATAACTATATTGCATGCATACAGGCTGCTCCTGACACTGGCAGGAAGTTTATCATCTTAACTTAAGCAAGTCCCTAGTTGCACATAATAGTTAGCATGGATCAGTATTTAAAAAAGGTTCAAAGCTTCAAGTATTGCTATAGAAGTAGTTTTTCATAAGAACTTGGCACCAAATTTGTGTCCAGTATATTGAATTCTCTAGCAAGTGCAGGCACTTATTTTAATGATTAATAAGAATGGAACTTTCTCAGTATCTTATTTTAAATTGAGAGCTTTTCTGAACATCAGAACACTACAACCCTCTGTATGAACAGACTATGCATTGAGCCAAAGAGGTTGGCAAAGGCCGAGTTTTCTTGAATTCTTCAGGAGGGTGCCCTTTCCCATGGGCCTTAGAACCCTGCGTACCCTGGTTTCTGATCTAACGTGTCTTTCAGTCTACTCTGTAGTGATGCAAATGGAAGGTAGACAGTGACTGTAACTTATCCAGGCTTATAAATTAGTAGTAAGGAGTGCTAAGGTAAATGAAAGCTGTGGATTTTAACCCCACTGTTTTGAACAAGCTGAAAACATTGTAATATAAAATCTCCAATCAGATGAAGGTAAAAGTCATTTAAGTAGCAAGCCTTAGTACTGTACTGGGAATTTACACTGTTTTAATGGTTAATTTGGTGCGGTAATAATACATTAGTGGCTCAGGTGCTTCCATTAACACTGACAGTGTGAGTCTGATATGTAAAGCTGCTCAGTTCCACAGAAGGTTCCTGGAACTGGCAGTGACACAAGATTATCTGATCAGATGTTTTGAAATAGCACAAAGCAGCTTATAAACACAAATATAGTAAATACTGGTTGGATCCCTATCCTTTATCTAAGTCAAGCGGGTAGCAAGAATGCTCACAAAAAAAGAACCTTTTTTTATTTGTTAAATTTTCTCCTCTATAAGGATCTGAGCTCTGTGAAGAAGGTAGATATATCAAGAATTCTCACTGAATTACTGAGAGATTTTTTTTCTAAGGCAAGAGTTTCATAATAGCTATGAAATCAAATTAAAGTATAGCTGGCTCACCAAATAGAGAAAGTGTGATTTGACTTGAAAAATGGCAGGACACCTACAAATGCTATTTAAAGATGGCGTACTTTCTCCCTTCTCCTTTGATTCATGTCAGAGAAAGTTAGTCGCTTTATTCTGTGGTCAGCAGTATGGCTGGGCTTGTGCAGAGAAAAACTGTATTGCATTTGAGATTGTTGGTAGTTATTATGTGCTTTGTATAAAGCAGAAACTCTGCTAGGCAGAAGCTGTAGTGTAGGTAAAATATGAGACTGCAGGTGATCACAATGACAGATGGAAGAAAGTACCATGTTCTTTATTACCTGGTAATTATCATATTAAACTGTTACAAATAATAGTTAAAGTTAACCAATTTGTGTCAAAAGTTTAAACATATGTGTGTTTTAAGGACAGCTTGGAAGGAGAATTTGTTGTTCTGATTTGGTAAACCATAAAGGGACCTTCTTTGAAAAGAAAGCATCCTTATCAAAAAAAGGATTGCATAAAAGGTGGTGGTAGGCCATCCATGGTGGTACTGATGGTGGCATAGGAGCAAATAGTCAATTTTCTAGACTAAAAGAGACTATGGAGAGAGTGATAATAGTTTGGGCAAGTCCACAGCCAAGACAAGACATGGATCCATCTCTTTTTCTTTCCAAAGTAGGCATTGCCTCTGTGCCAGACAGCTATTTATGCTTCATATAAGAGAGCTCCTTCTCAAGAGAGTCTTTATCCCTCTCAGTTACTGAAGTGGATTGTCTCAGATGGGATTGTGATGACAATAACCCTATTCTCAGTAAACAAAATCTCCTGAACTATATAATAAGATCAGGAGAACCGCTATGCCTCAGAATGAAAGACTACACTATTGGGATGGTTTTGTTATGCAGCTTTGCCAACTTCCACTCTGTGTAGAAATCCTCAATACATGCTTTCATTTTTCAGGGATTTTTTAGAACTGTCTGTGCAGTCTGAAATTTTGTTTGTTTGTTTCTTACTAAACTAAATGAGTGGCAAAAAGATGCGCAACTTATCATACAAAAAGGTGGATGAGCGCAAGTCAGGAGTACTATTTTTGATTCTTAGCCTCAATTTTTTTAAAAAATAAATATTGTGCAAAAAATGTATTATATGCATTATTACTGTGAATATTGATAATATTGTCATTATTTTCAGGCCGTGAGAAGACAAAAGAGTCTTGAACAGAGTATTCAGTCTGCCCAGGAGACTGACAAAACCCTCCGCTTAATCCAGGAGTCTCTTACTGTTATTGACAAACAGCTAACAGCCTACATTGCAGACAGAGTTGATGCAGCACAGGTCCCTCAGGAAGCACAGGTAAGTGATATACAGGTTGAACTGATGTGCTTACTGGTTTTCTTAATCAAGCAAAGAGTGTTTGGTTGTCAGCCTGATATTAATAATGAAGATTTGCAACATGATCACTATGAAAGTGCAAGTAAATTTTAGGTGGATTATTTTGAGAAGTTCAAGCTAATTTTCTAGTAAAGTCATCTTTTCCTTCTGTTTTATATTGTATACCTGTCCAGAAGATAGTGAAGAGCTATAAATGTCATTGAAGACTATGCAGTAACTTATAAATTACAAAGATAAAATCTGTGACAGTTCTCATCCTAGAAAGAAACTCATCGTCTTCATTACTCTTAGATAGCTCTTTTACAAAGTTGATTACTTGGCCTCAGGATTGTTACTAAATTATTGAAACATAGCATTGTTAATTATTTCATGACATGCACATAAATGTACTTATATATTGGTTTTTACAGCTCATGTAAGTTTAACAGAAACATCTTTTCCTATTCCTTAGAAATGGTTTATTGAGCCTTTGAAATAAAATTGTACATCTGATTCTTATTTTTTGCTCTTTCATTATTTCTTCTGTAAATCTGCTTTACTGAAGCATTAAAATGGTAAGAAAACAAATTAAATAAAACCAAACATCTCTGGTATAAAGTTATTAACAGTTTACATTATTATGTACAGCAACTTTTCTGTAAATTCCGCCTAAATTTAGGAAATCTGATTATTACAAAAACAAACAGAAAAGGCCACAGAGAAATCTAAAACAAATGCTTTATAATGATTTTAGAAGAGGCATTAAACTGTGTTTGTAGAAAATAAGTATCTTCTGTGGAGTAGCTTAGATGATCTTAAACATATTCAGAGCTGAATATGTATAGCCCTGAAAATCATGTTGTCTCTCCTTTTAAAATAAAGGTTTCCATGTCTTTTGAATTAAAATATGGATAGAGATACCTTTCAGTTGCTTTTCTAGTGTGTGTTTGTAGAAATAGGCAGATATTTGTGTGTGTGTGTGTATGTATTTAAAAGTTATATTTGGAAAACGGGATCATATTTGCATTCAGTCTTATTTTGAATCTGATTTGAATTTCTTTGCTTCTAACTTAACATCAGTATAAGAATAAGATCAAATTCAGATGAATTATTGCTTCAGTTTGAATTCTAAACTATGTTAGCTATCAGTTGGCCCTCCTGAATTATAATATTATAACTTCCTTATAATGTGAAAAATGTAAACCTTTTTTTTATGAAATAGGATACAAATCAGCATTAGTTAAAGATGTACCAGTTTAATTTCTCATCTTGCAATCATATAACTCTAATACATAATAAAAATGTGATAGGAAAGTGTCTTTTTTTTCTGGTGTATTTGGACCTGATACATTGCAGCAATTTTCAGTGGTGCTTCATGTATCCTGTGGATGCAACCCCTTTAATGTGCATCCTCAAGTACAATATTGGCAATGATAACAGACTATGTAAAAGGAAGTAATTCAGAACTTCAACAACTGAAACAGCATAAAACTTGACCAATCTTAATTAGCACACTTTCATGGGAGAATTTCAGCTCTGTGCTTTTGCAAAACTTGTTTTTGTTCTTGAGATTTTGTTGTCTGATGTCGAGTTCACCTGATTATACTATATCCATGGTGGGAAAACCAGCATAGAATCATAGAATCATAGAATGATTAGGGTTGGAAGGGACCTTAAAGATCATCAAGTTCCAACCCCCCTGCCATGGGCAGGGACACCTCCCACTAGACCAGGTTGCCCAAAGCCACATCCAGCCTGGCCTTGAACACTTCCAGGGATGGGGCATCCACAGCTTCCCTGAGCAACCTGTTCCAGTGTCTCACCACCCTCATAGTGAAAAATTTCTTCCTAATGTCTAACCTAAATTTACCCTCTTTTAGCTTATACCCATTACCCTTTGTCCTCTCACT
>WKFP01014810.1:477095-506261 GCA_011057875.1 Pterocles orientalis | reverse complement strand
TCTGAGCCAGGTGTTGATCAGGTGTGTTCTCCTGATCCTCTCAGTATTCATCCCTGCCACTGCGGGGACTGAGGAGAACACGACCTGTGCTCCTGATCCTCTAAGCAATCGCCCCAGTTCCCTGAAGTCCCTTTTAATTGCTTTTGTGTTTCGCTCCGCAACCTCATCACTTCCAACCTGCATGACCAGAAGTGGGAAGTAATCAGAGGGCCGAATCAGACCAGGGAGCTTCCTGGTGACATCTCTAACCCGGGCCCCAGGGAGGCAGCAGACTTCCCTGTGTAAAGGGTCTGGTCGACATATTGGACCTTCCGTTCCCCTCAAGAGGGAATCACCTATGACAATTACCCTCCTTTTTTTCTTAACTGAGCATAGAGGCTGCTGAGGTTTTCCCTTTCATGTTTTTATTTTAAAATGCCAGTGGGACCTAAAGACACAAAATTAACAACTGAACAGATTTAATGCAAATATTAAAGTTCTCTGAAGTTCGGTTGTGAAGTTCTTTAAAATCCTCAGAGTGAAAGGGAATAAACAATCAGTTTTAATGCAGGTAAATATACCAAGTCATTCCTTTAGTGAATGGCCGTGCCAACCAATAGCAGAATAGGCACATATTGAATGGCTGCATCTCCTGTGGAGCTTCTGCTGTCACAGCTCTTTTGTAGCACTGAAAACAGTACATTCATATAAGATACCCTACATAATGCATAGTGTCTGCACAGCTGGAATAGGAATCTTTCAGTCAATGATGTTGGTTTCTGGCCAGGGGTCAGTTTATCCATGCTGTGGGATTTAGCAAACTGTTCTGTAATGTGTGTTGCATTTCTAAAAGAACATATGGGAGAATTTATAATCAGAAAGCTGTTGAGGGTTTGAAAGTTTTCCATGTTTGCTTCAAAAATTCAAATCCATTTAGAGCTTTGATAGGAAGAAGAATCTGTGGTTCAGCTGATAGGAAATGAATCTGAGAAAACAAAATTGTATTTAGCTCCTCTTTTTAAATTCAATGATCAGTTTGGTTTATTCAGAAAGTTGACAGAAAGAAAACGGAGTTAGATATGTGCTGTTCAACTTCTCCTTTGGATCATTTTTTGAACGTAAATTCCATGTGCTTCTTACTCCACCATGTGGCAATGAGAATTTAATGCTGGAGAGCCACTGCCACCCAGCAGTTTCTACTTACTGCCTCATTTTTAGTGAAACTGAAGATCCTGTATTCAGACAAAACAAAATGCAATGTGGAGAATAAATGAACAATACTGTGTTTCTGAGAAAAATAAAAATAATATACTTTGTCTTTTCAATAAACTCCCTGAATAATTTAAGTTCTGTAGTGAAAATTTGAGTTCTGTAACCACTACATGCCTGATTATTTTCTAAGTGAATCATAGAAAATCATAGAATCACAGAATGGCCTGGGTTGAAAAGGACCTTAAAGATCATCTAGTTTCAACCCCTCTGCTGTGGGCAGGGTTGCCAACCACTAGAGCTGCCTGCCCAGGGCCCCATCCAGCCTGGCCTTGAATGCCTCCAGGGATGGGGCATCCACAACTTCTCTGGGCAACCTGTTCCAGTGCATCACCACCCTCCGAGTGAAAAATTTCCAGCTGATATCGAACCTGAATCTCCCCTCTCTTAGTTTAAAACCATTCCCCCTTGTCCTATCACTATCCACCCTTGTAAACAGTCGCTCCCCCTCCTGTTTATAGGCTCCCTTCAAGTACTGGAAGGCTGCAATGAGGTCTCCCCAGAGCCTTCTCTTCTCCAAGCTGAACAAGCCCAGTTCCCTCAACCTTTCTTCATAGGAGAGGTGTTCCAGCCCTCTGACCATCTTTGTGGCCCTCCTCTGGACTCGTTCCAAGAGCTCCACGTCTTTCGTGTGCTGGGGACCCCAGGCCTGGACACAGTACTCCAGACGGGGTATCACAAGAGCCGAGTAGAGGGGCACAATCACCTCCCTCTCCCTGCTGGCCACCCCTTTTTTAATGCAGCCCAGGACATAGTTGGCCTTCCGGGCTGCAAGCGCACACTGCTGGCTCATGTCCAGCTTCTTGTCCGCCAGAACCCCCAAGTCCTTCTCCGCAGGGCTGCTCAGTGAAGATAGTTACTAATCTGTTTTTAAAATATCATTGTACTATATTCAAAGCCAAAGTTAATGTGACATAATGTCAAAGTTATTCAGCTGTGCAATGTGTTACTTGACAAGCATAATGCCGTGCTTCATTGCCTTCAAACTAATATTTTGGGACAAGAAATTCACAATTGTCCACTTACTAAAATGTCTAATGTTAAAGCTATTTACACTTAGTTTTCCTCTGCTGGAAATTGTGAGGATTATTTTGTTCAGCCGCATGTAGATCAGTGATCAAAGAGGGAATAGCTGATAAGCTTTATTCAGCAGTGTAAGCTTACGCTTTGTTGTGTATTAAGTTTTAATATCTATGCAGATTTCTGTACTATACAGGTTCTCACACTCTATACATCTCTATAGCACCTGAACGCTGCATTAACTGTTTCAACTGCACAAACTGCATCTGTCATGTCCAACTTATTCAGTCTTGCCTTGTCAATCATGTTTCTATCCTCTGATGATTTGTTCTTCTCGTTTGGACTCTTCAGTTAATCTTTCTTGAAGTGTAGTGTCCAAAACTAAATAGGCTGTTCTTGTGGAGATTTAGCTGTATGTCATTCCAGCTATCATATTCTATATGTTTTTATTCTTTTTTTTCAAAGTTGTGACATCATTGGCACATTTTTTTTTCGTACTTTTAAAGATGGGTACTTCAGATCCATTTTTCTAATCTTCTGGTACTTTATTAATCCTTTCAGAGTTTTCAAAAGGAACCCCTAGAAGTTCTGAAATTACTTCAGATATGTTTTTATGTCTGCTAGAATAATGACTTTCTATTTGTAAAGATTAACTTACCAGAATGTTCTATAAATGTTTTCTCCATACATTAGGCTGTCATCTGATTCCTTAGGCATTGATAGCAATCACAAATATAAGCAAAAATGAGGTTAAACTGACTCCATGCTTGAGAGCTCTTAGGCTAGCCGAGTAATATTTAGAGAAATACAAATCAGAAAACCTAATACACCAAGAAGAGCTGGCAAGCCATTCTCTGTGATTCAAGAGAGCCAAATCTGCAAATTCCTCTCCAGGCAATTTTGGTGCAAGAGTTATGTGAAGGACTCATTAATTACAAAAATAATCTAGTATAATTTGAGTTCACAATGGATTAGTTAACAAAAAAGCAGAGAACAAGTAGAGGCTCACCATTTTGCCTGAATCATGTCATTTTGTCATTTTCTTCTTGTGCCACTGCAGCTGTCAAGTCCAGGCCTTTTTATGCAGTAGATCTATGAAATCCATAGTAGGAGAGTGATGTTCTAGGCCTAGAACAAACAGTGGAACAAATTTCAGCCCTTGTCTTCAGAATCGCTACTCATTGCTGCAAGATTTACTGCTCTGGCTATGTAATTTTCAGTTATTAAAAATTAAACACTATTCAATTGCCCAATACTGCTATTGCCTGATGAATTTTGTTGGAGGATGTTAAAAATAGACAGATGAATGTGGGTGTAGTAGAAGATAGTATAACTGCTTAGTTTATTTTGTATAACATGTTTTGCATAGCCTGTTCTGCTTAAAAATATCAATGAGAAGGGAGCAGCATACTTATTTTCTGCATCCTCCAAACGAGGGGGGAAACCTTTTCTCCAAGAGCAAACAAAGATGTTGAGCTGGAAGGTTGCTTCCGGGAACCCAGTGGGACAGAAAAGGACATTTCCCCTGGGCTGGGGCATGCAGCCTCCCACTGCAGGAGCACGTGCAAGAGCAAGGGACAGTGCTGCAGCCAGCCCTCAGGGGTTACCTACGTCTACCTACTATAGATTCTGCCTATAGCTCAGTTTATGCCAGAATGCCACTGGAAGTTGCTAGGCAGAAAAGAAATCTTGTGAGGAAAGGAACAGCTCTACAAGGTCAGAGAGAGGTATAAAAAGGTCTTTCTGTTTACTATGTGTAACCCAAGAGATCCAAGTGTCTTCTCTTTAAGGAACTACGTGTCTTTAATACATCACCCTGTGTTTCAATAAATTTTTACTTTAGAATTGAAAGCCTTTCAGTGTCCTCCGTTAAGTTCCCATGGAGAAAATAGGAAATGTTTTTCATTGAGGATTTGGCCACTTTTTTTTGTCACAGGGTGATAATAACGTTTTTGTACAGGAACAGTACAAAAGTAATTAATTTAATTAGTAAACAGTGAACCATTTATCTGTAATGGACTTAAAGAGCAAAAGAAATCAGGAACAAAAAAGGAAGCAGTGTTGTTAATTCTAGCAACTTTATTTTAACCTAATCACTTTTCTGTAGCAGTGTTTAATGAACTATAATTCATTATGTTTAGTGTATTTTTTGTGGAAGTCTGTAAGTCAAATTGAGACTAGTAAATTGAAAGGTCTCATTACAGTGCACACCCATAGGAAATAGTTCACCTATTCATTGCTTATTCTAAGTTCAAGTGAATCAGGGTTCCCTATCCCGTCTTGGAACATGTTAATGTATGTATCACTTGGATTTTTCTTCTGGATTTATCCAGCTTTTGAGAATTTATTAATTTGGTGATCTTGATTGTATAGTCAGTGTTGACTGCAAAGTAATTCCTCCCTGTGTTACGAATTCTTTTCAATGTTACTCAGACTAAAATCTGTGTTTGCTTATTAGATGTACACTACATCTAATCTTGTATTTTCAGGCATTATTCCACAATATTAGTTCAATGTATATTATGGTTTTGAATTTTTATCCTTTGATTATAAATAAATGACTTCCTTTTAATTAAATACAGAAGGTTGGGGATTTAGTTTGTTGGCTTTTTCTGGATAACTTTGGATTGTTACGATTTTGCTGATTATTGCTGACTGGCATTTCTTTGTTTTTTGTAAATATGATGACTGATTTTCTAATTATGGTAGCAAGTATTGATGGGATGTGACATATAATCAAACCTTCTAGTTCAATTTTCTGTTGCAGATAATGTTACAGAGTGTTTCTATGCCCTGTTACCTTTTTTCTAAATGCTGTTCTCAAAGTATGAGAGGTTTGCAGCTAGGTTTGTGGCAATTTTCAAATGAGACAAACAGTCATGTTGGTTCTTTTGGATTTTCTTTCTCTGATTCACGATAGGAAAAGTTTTTCCAAGAACCAGCTGTGCTGCCAATACTCTGCTTTTTGCTGTCAGTATAGCAAGACTCTCTGCATTTCACTGTTCATGTTTAAAGTTAAGACTAGTAATTGAGAGAAATAATGTTTTGCATGCCCGTGGGACTGAAATCCTTTTTCTCTAGAAGTGATCCTCATGAGAAGAGGCATAAACCAGTGCCTTTGGCCTTGGAAATATAATTAGTTTATATATATATATATATACACACACACACACACATTTTAGGTTATGTGTATATATATATATATATTGCAAATTAATAAACTTCCTGAAAAAAATGCCAATGTTGGAAAATGGGAATCCTTAACCTGTAGGACAGATTAATTTAATACAGTGGAATTTGTTACTTACATATACTACGTTATATTGTGATGTTCTAGAAATTAAGGCAGTTTTTGCTGCAAAGATTTTAGTCTATATTAAAAGACAAAATAAACAGGAATAACTGAGAAAAGCAGAGGTGGGAATAATAGAATTAAAAAAATTAGTGTTTTCTTCTGGATGATTAGAAGTCTATCTAGTAAATTAATGAGTCAAAATGGACAAAAAAGTCATGGTCATGTCAAAATTGAATGAAAAGTGGCATCATAGGCAGGTGTTACGTATTATCTTGTATCTGTTCAGAACTGTTTTGATCTTTCTGCCTCTGAGCAGTAGTGGCAAAGAAAAAAATCTCTTCTTGCAATAATCCTTACTAACTTCTCTTTCAAGCTTTCCTTAATATATTTGTTCTCTCTATTCTATATTTTGATGTCAGAGTAGGTGATGCTTTGCCTCTCCTGCGGAGCAATTTAAAAAAAGTAAGATAGAACAATCTCAGTGCAATGTCCCGTAATACCTAATTTCTTAAACACTATTCTTATCTGTAGTGTGCTGTTCTGACCTACTCAGATAAGAACTGTTCACTAATATGGTTTCCAGAGTAATTCTGATGTTTTACAAGGTAAATTGGAAAATACAACCAAAAACTGGTTAACTGATGAGGTGAAGAAGCAAACAGTTGAAATACTGTGTGTGATATAGTGTATTTTTCTAACATTCAGACTTGCTTCTTCCTTGTATATATAGTTCTGATTTCCAAGACATAATTTTGACTTCACGAGCTAACTAAAGTTGCGTTGTTATAGCTAGTCTTTAGTTTATCTGAGAAATGCTTGTATACCATAGGGGGGGCGGGGGGAGAAATCTAAAATAACTTTTTCATGCAGGGGTAATGGCTGCAAATACCTCCCTGGTAGGGATATACCTTTTCTTTGTTTCACAGAGTAATGTTCTAAGTAGTACTTGTCTCTCAATTCTGCTGATAATGGTTTCTTATTTTCTAACAATTTAAAAATAAAAATATGCGAATCACTCTAAATTACATTGCATCAATGTACATTATGGGAATTCTTTTCCATCATATTGCCAGCAATACTTAAGTTAATTGTTTTGTGTAAGGTTGATTTATGGTGAACCAACAAGGCTGATATTTTACTTGTGATGATTTCATTGCACACTGGTTTTACAGAAAGAGATAACTAGAAATGTATATTAGAAAATGAATTATGTTAATGTATTAATGAACTGCATATCATAGAATCATAGAATCATTAAGGTTGGAAGAGACCTCAAGGATCATCAAGTCCAACCGTCAACCCAACACCACCTAACTCACTAAACCATGTCCCTAAGCACCACATCTACACGTTTCTGGAACACCTCCAGTGATGATGACTCCACCACTTTCCTGGGCAGCCTGTTCCAGTGCTTGATCCCTCTTTCAGTGAAGAATTTTTTTCTAATATCCAGCCTAAACCTCCCCTGACACAACTTGAGGCCGTTTCCTCTTGTCCTGTCACCTGTTACTTTAGAGAAGAGGCCAGCACCCACCTCACTACAACCTCCTTTCAGGTAGTTGTAGAGAGTGATAAGGGCTCCCCTGAGCTTCCTTTTCTCTAGACTAAACAACCGCAGCTCCCTCAGCCGCTCCTCTTAAGACCTGTGCTCCAGACCCTTCAGCATCTTCATTGCCTTTCTTTGGACCTGCTCCAGCACCTCAATGTCCTTCTTGTTATGAGGGGCTCTAACTGAACACAGTATTCATGATACATCCTCACCAATGCCAAGTACAGGGGCACAATCACTTCCCTAGTCCTGCTGGCCACACTATTTCTGATGCAGGCCAGGATGCCATTGGCCTTCTTGGCCACCTGGGCAGCCACCTGGGCACACTGCTGGCTCATGTTCAGCTGGCTGTCAACCAGCACCCCCAGGTCCCTCCCCGCTGGGCAGCTTTCCAGCCACTCTCCCCTGAGGCTGTAGCGTTGCAGGGGGTTGTTGCATTTACCATATTTACAGATACTGAATATGGATCCTGGTCATTAATATACTGAAAATTGTATACTGTTTTAGACATAGCACAATTCTGTGATATTAAGAGATAGATACAGGATACTTTGATCAGTTTTTTCTCAACTTGCCTGATGGCACTGTAAAAATAATATGAAATAAGAATAGTCAAGCAAATCACTTTTCAATTTGTATTTCTCTTTTCTATGATTAACTCTTAATTTTCTTCCCAATGAAGTAGTTACTTTCCTTCAGAAGAAATAAATTTATAATTTTTTTTGCCAACAATTTAATCACAATTTTCTTAGCAAGATTATGTCATTATTGTCACAATGTCAGAGTTATATATGTTTGAGCAGAAAAAGGTTTTATTATGATCAAGGGAAACTGAATAATTTACGTGCTGATGAACAATTCTTTGACTAATTTCCTCTAATGATCCAGTATATAGTAACTTCTATATACTGGATATATAGAAGTATACTTCTGTTTAATATCTTTCAAAATCAACTGTTCCAAATAATATTAACAACATAAACGTTTTCTTCAAACCCTGATGATTACTGTCTTTGTTTTTCAATAGAAAATGCAATCTGAATTAACAAGCCATGAGATTAGTTTGGAAGAAATGAAGAAACGAAACCGGGGTAAAGATGCTGCCAAAAGAGTGCTTTCCCAAATTGATGTGGCACAGGTATGCAAATTTTATTTCCTGCATCTTTCCTTCACTCATGCAAACAAACAGCGTGAGTAGTAGTATTACTATAGCACAAATCGTTCTTCAGGTATCTCTTCTTTCTTAGCTGTTCCTTTCTAGACAAGAAATTGGAGTGGACAAAGTATACCATCCATATCTTCTTACTGCTCATTCTTCTGTTACAGCCTTTCTGTCTATTTGGCAACAGTTGTAAGGTACACAGAGCTGATGTAACCAACTCAAAGGGACCCTGTATAAGGAGTATTTTGAATGTGTTGTGGTTTTAAGACATAAAACTACAGTGAGGCTTTTTTGGTATATTTTTTGAGATATTTGAAAATATTTACAGTCAAAAGCATTTTGAAATGTTTGTTAGAACTGCATTTGAAAGACAAATCTTTGCTAGGCAGTGCATTGCAGTAATTAAAGTGTTACCTAATGCATTATTTAATCTGGCTTAATAGACATAGAGAAACCTGATTGAAACTGAAGAAGACTTAATTAACACTTAGGACCAATACACATTTCTTGACTGTTCTGCTGCTTTTGTTTTTGACATTAGTGACACAGTTGTCCAGGCTGCAAAACAAATTGTGATCATTTGTTGGGAAAGAGAAAGAATTTAGTTATGGTATTAACAGTAAACAAGGCCATCATTTTCTTGATCTCTGTGAACTATTTTTAGGTGTCCTAGTTTCAGTTTTATATTTTAAAATGGATAACATTAATGGTTTTTTAACAGCTAATGAATTTGAAGTGAACAAGTTGATTTTTTTTAATGTTTCCTTTTATCCTCAGAATAAGCTTCTCTCTGTTGAGAATATTTATGTTTCCTTATTTTTCTGTCTTCCTTCACATTAACTCACCTTCTGATGGTCTCCATGACAGCTGTGATGTTTCCTGTATTTCATCAGTGAAATGCAGGCAACAGATGACTTTGTATCCAAATGTTTATAAATTCAACAAGCATACAAGGGAGCACTGCCCTTTCTAGGTGCCTTTTTTTTTTTTCTTAATCTGTGCAGATATTTTTTTCTCCAAAAGTCTTCTCTAGATGACTATATGAATCAGTCTGAGTTTTGACAAATTGGTGAAGTCATTTGGAGAATTTATTTTGTTTACATTAGATAAAATATGAAAAAATAGCAAATTTACATGCATAATATAAATATCAACTACCAAAAAAGGTAAAAGCTGAACACTTTTTCCCAAATAAATATTTATAACTATATTTGATGTTAGGCCAGTGAACTCTCCTGAAGTCTTTTTCATCATTGTGAAGTACCTTTAGGGGTAGATTGCATTTCACAAGTTTTATGTTTGCTTACTTTTTTCCTGATGAACATTCTCACTTACAAATAAATACTCCATGCATTTCTTTTTTTTTGTGCTAATTAATATTTCTAATTTGACATATATTTATTCTAATATTAGTTCAATTACCTAGACAGAAAGTAAACCATTATGAAAATAATTGCAATGAGATTGTGAAACAACTGTTAAGTGACCAAATTTATCCTGGCTTTTTGGAATACTGTAGACTGAGTGTTAAGTTCTGATTTTTAAATGTAAAGGAAAAAGAATGATTAGCAAAATAAAAATCTATTTCTGCCATAATGATTTAAGACCTACTTTGTCCTGCTAGGCTAAGAATTGTTATGTGAAAGTTAAATCTTGTCTGAGGAAGGGCTATTTTTGGAAATTCAATAGTAAATTCTTTGCAGGAAGAAATTATACAGCACATAAATGACATTCTTGTGTATTACTTTCATCTGTATTTTGAGGTAAACACACTTGTCAGAGTAAAAAGATACTCAGTTGACTCCCTTCTCTTACCACATCACTAATTCCTAGTGATATTTTGACATTATTTGATGTAATAAAATATAAGAGAATGTTAAGTCTCTAAAAATGTTTAAATACATGTAGATTTGCTTTTGAATAACTATGGATCCTTTGCTTCTAAAGAAGCAGTTGTTGCTGTGCTCTTTATCTAGGCCAGCCAGGTTTGCCTATTGAAGTTTGAGTATTGCCATCAATTCAATTTTAGTTGTGAAGTAAATTCAGCTGACTACACATCTGAAGTGTTTAAGAATTCTCATGTTACTTCTCACCAAAGATCCATTTAGCCCAAAACTGTGTCTTCAGAAGTAGCCAGAAGACAATGACAAGGTACAGTAAGGTGAACACTTAGTGATGCTTCTCAGTGATTTGCAGCTAAGCAACATCTGGGTGAAAGATATTTAAAAGCTCATGTCTAAATACTTTCTGAAGTCTTGTGAGTTGCTCAACTTCATTTAACATCTGGTTACACAATTTACCCAAGTTTATGAGAACTTGTCCTTTCTTTTGTTAAATTTGTTTCCCTATGTAAGAGTTTAACTTGGTGTCACCTTCTTCATGAATTTTGAGAAACAGTGCTAGTCAGCTTTTTGCATACCACTAATTTTACTCCTCCTCAGTTGTCTCTTTTTCCAGAGTAGTATGTTAAATCATACTGAGACCTTTAGATACATAGCTTTGGTTGTCCTGTCATTCTTCTTTATGTATTTTCTATTTTTACAATAAGTTTTTGAGATGAGGTGATCAAAACTGCAGACATTATTCAGGCACAATATAGCTTTGTATAGTGACTTTTAATCTGTGACAAATATTCTTTTTTGTTCTTTATGTTCCAAATCATTCCAAATGCCCACTTTGCTTGTTTGGCTGCTTTTAAGTATTGAGCTGATATTTTTTTCAAACTGTCAGAGATAAATACAAGTATGTAATATAACTGTTATAGTTATCTACTATAACAAGTGAGAATGCTAACAGATAATTTAGATTGCACTTGTATATCAATCTTAGTGTTTCTTTTGTGATGTGTGTTACATAATTTTTGGATTAATTAAATATAATTTGCTTGGTTTTTTCCTACAGATCCTCAGTACTGTACAATCCTTCAGTGACTCTACCATTAATGCTGTCATTCTCTCTCTTTTCTAGATAATATTTAGTGTATTGATTGACACAAATTGTAACAGACACTGATGTGGCATTGCAAGTTTCCCACAGGACTTGATCTTCATCAAGTTGAAGTGTCACAAGATCAAAAACTAATAAAGTGTGAATTTAGTATATGCAAACACACTGAAAAAAAAATAAGACCCCTTATTCCTATCTTTTGTTTCCCATTTTTATTCAGTTGTTCACTTCTTGATCTAGGGAAAAACTTCCTTTCTTACCTCATTGTATCTCAATTGCATTAAGAATATTTAATGAGGAAAGTTGTTGGAAGGCGCTGCTGGACATCTGCACAGTTTTCTGTGTTACCCAGAGTTGTCTTCTGCTTATGATTCCTGCCTCCTTCACAGAAATCTCACAGATGTGGGAAGCATGTTTACTAATGCCTATGTATAGGCCAGTTCTATTACTTATTGTAGTTTTTCTTAAGTTTGCATAGTACAGATAACACTACATTGGTATAAAGTATCCAGGATAAGAAAAAAAAAATCAGAAGTGTGTTTGCAGATACTGAGTTCCTATTTAATTACTTAACCATTTCTTAGTGACATTCTTTCTTTTTTTTTTTCAAACAGTAGAAAAACTTATTCTACTAGTACTCTGCTCTGTGCTTCTAAAGAAAAAATAGTTTTTATTCAAGTAGATAATTAAAATGCCCTTTCTTTGCTTTATTTTTAATGACTTTTCCTTCCTCAGAGTTAGGGATCATGTGAGCAAGCAATGTAATGAATGCACAAAGATGACAAATTGTGAAAATTGTGAAATTAGAAGCCATACCTGTTGTAATTTTTCTGCCTTCAATTGCTTTCTTTTTACTCGAGGTTATGCTTTTTTAAATTGAAATATAAATCAATTTTATACTCTAAGTCTCAGGTTTTGTGTTAGACTTACTTACTGCCCAGCCACTTTATTAGGGTTTCTTTGAGGGACTAAAAGATTCACTTCTCTTAAGAAGCAGCAGCAACATGGTAGAGCTGATGAGCTCCCACTCTGGAATGTGAATTTGTTATGCTCAAGCCATTAAACCCCCATTCTCACCCCACCCCCCAACATTTTGCATATTGGAAAATATGAAAACTTCCCCTTTCTTCAGTGGAGTATATGGGCTCTTTCATAACTGGCTCTGCTGCATCCAGTACCCCAGATGATAAAAGATTTTTTTTTCCTCTTGCAAAGATCAAGATTCTCTGCTGCTGGTATTTTCACCAAAAGTTTTAAATTCTTTAAATAGGAAACTGATGATTGATAATGGATTCTAATTATTCTGAAACAGATGTAAGACTTGTCTTCATTTTTTATTTGATTTCACATTTAATACTCACCCATGTTTATTTTTCAGAAAAAGCTCCAGGATGTCTCCGTGAAGTTTCGCCTGTTTCAGAAGCCAGCTAACTTTGAACAGCGCCTACAAGAATGTAAAAGAATTTTAGATGAAGTGAAGTTGCAGGTGCCCAAGTTGGAGATGAAGAGTGTTGAGCAGGAAGCAGTACAAACACAGTTGGATCATTGCATGGTGAATATCCAAATACTGTATTTCCATTTGTTTCCTGCCTGTTCTGTCTTTCAAATTTAAAGTATTTTCAATGATTATGTCAATATTACTTTGGGAGATACTGGAAAATATTCAGAGAAAGATTTAAGTGCAAAGTTACACAACGAAAGTTATAGGAACTGTTTGAGTTAGAGTTTGATTTTTTTCAAGGAGACGAGAATAGAGAGAAAGAGTTAATCCTCCCCATCCTACTTTTCTTGCTGGCAAACGAGGTTAGAAGGACATTCAACACTTAAAATTGTATTTAAAGTTTCCCAGGATATAATAACATGGTGAAATAGTTCTAAAAGTCTTACAGTAACTTTTTACTTTCTGTGTGTTGTTCTCCTCTTCTGCCATGGCAAAGACCTCTCAGTTACTCAAGAAGTTGAAAAAAAAAAGATTAAAATGTCAAACCACTCACGTTTCAGTGAGCTTTCAAACAGTGGTCATGTGCTTTCACTCTGTGAGAAGGCCACTCAAGATCCCTTTCTAATTCCCTTTTCCCATCTTGCATATAAGTTTATCTCCCTGGAAGGACTCTATTTTCCACCATATGCTACTTGTCATGGAATTCCATGATGTAACCAAAAGAGATTTTGCAATACACAACCCTATTCTAGCCAGGAAACAAAAAACGTAAAGGAAAACATAGATTACAACTTCCATGAGGTGGCGTGCTATAACTTTTCTTACAAGAGCACAAGACCTGAATATGTCCTAAAAAATATGAGTAAAATCATCCTCATATCCAATGTATCCCTTTAATATCCCTGTACTGCTGCACCACTTCACTGTTGAAGGGAAGTAAAGATAACAAAACACCGTGTGCTTGATGATAATAAAACAGAGATTTTAACAGAAAAAAATCGGGACAATCAGATCCTTGTCTTCAGTTGTTTTGGTTTTTTTCTGGAGCAAGAGCGCACCTGAAGATAATTTTTTTCCCCTCATCCTCTTTCAGATCTAAATGTAAGAATTTAAATTAAAAAATAAGGGTGAAACAAGTTGATGGTATTCCTTTACATCTTGTGTTTACCTTAAATGGAATTACCCTTAAATTCATATTCTTATCAGAATGACATGGTAATTAGAAGCTCTGAACTGAATTAAAGTATTTTCACTTGGCAGATAGCTTTTGCAGCCTTTTCATATTCTATGGAAGACTTACAGTGTTTTTAGAGCATCTCTATCACAAAGAATCTCGTAATGTTTCTGTCATAATATAGTATCCCAGCAGATGTTAGCCAATGTGTATTGTGCAACAGCTTCCTAAATTGTTGACAGGTTTTCAGTGATGAAGAATGTATTTATCATACTAAGCACCTGGAAAGCAGTTGGACTATATACGTACCACCTTTAAGTAACTGAAATAATAACCATGTTAAGAATTGGTTTGGTAATCAACTTTAGATTATGGAGAAAATGTGTTTGGATTTTTTTTTTTTGTCAGATTTGCTGGAAAAAAAATCTTGTCTTCGATGTCCAGATGTACTAGAGACAGATTTTACGTTGTGGGAGATACTGCTACTAAGAGAAAAGCTCAAAAATTGCAGATTAAAAAAAGTATAATGTAATTTATTTTGCAGTTCTGTTGAAGTGTATACGACAGTGAGTTTATTTTCCTACATATGATGGCAAAATTCTAGAACACAGAATTCAGCTTGACATCTCAATAAAGTTTCTCAACAGCTTCATATTTGCCATTCTTCAGGTACCTATGTGGTAAAGGACACTGTGTATCTCTGTGTAGTCTTTCTCCATGTGGAATTTCCATGTCACAGAAGAAGTTAAACTGAGATTAAAAAGAAAAATAAATTCAATTTCTGCTCTACTTACATGAATGTTAATTTGGGCATTTATGTGACTGCTAAATGGCTTGTGATACCAAGTTGTACATTTAGATGATGATACCAACTTTCTGCATATGTAAAGAAAGAATGCTTTCTTATTTCTTAGTTCACTCATTTGAAATATTAGGGAAATGTATTGTATTTACAGGTTGCTTGCTTATCTAACATATTTTAACTTAGGTTACTTTTTCATGTAGATTTTTAATTATTTAATTATGTGAATGGTATTATATTTAGTAGATGTAGGGGAAATCCTCTATCGTATCAGTCTCTTGATTTAGTAGTATGAAATAAAATTCAGAATTTTAAGTGAGTTTAATGGCTATTTGTAAATAAATCCAACAAGCTGTATGAATTGACAGAGGACATGCTGTAGTTTTAAAGACTGTATCATCTAAACCAGTTTGAAAAGAACCTTTGTCATATCTTCTAACAATTAGTGATGGTATGTACATTCTTACCTACAACATTTCTCCCATCGGTTTTAGTGACAAGTCTTTGAAACCAATATATGTAAAGACAGACTTTTCTGAATCTGCTAATTTGAATTCTGATTTAGAAACTGATGAATTTTTCTCATAAGCTCTTTTTTAACACACACACACGCACATGCACATGCACACACACGTATGGAGGATGAGTTCCCTTTATCCTTAGGTCACATACCATGGCACCTCTCAACTCCTTTAGCTTTATAATGGGAGTGGAAGGTGCTCAGAGTCATTCATTATGGTGTTTTTAGACAGCAAACAGTGCAAAGACTTCTAGTGCATCTTTATAATATCTTCAATAGTCTTTTCTGTTTTACTTATATTAATGGTGTCACTTCACTTTCATACTTCTCTTTGATTAGAAATTATATAAAAACCTGAGTGAGGTGAAGTCTGAAGTGGAAACAGTGATAAAAACTGGGAGGCAGATTGTTCAGAAGCAGCAGACAGAGAACCCAAAAGAACTGGATGAAAGGCTTACAGCTTTGAAGTTGCAATATAATGAATTGGGTGCAAAGGTAAGCTCTGTTTTTTTAATATAAACCTGTGTCCTCTTTTTAACTTGCAAAATTAAGAATGATCTTGGAATGGTAAGTAAACAGGGGTTTTTATTGGTTCCATTCAAGGCCTTGACATTTTCTAAACAGTAGGACAGAAAGAATGTAGGCAAAGGGTATCATCAGGATGGCTATTCAGTTATTCTAAAAAAAAATAGATCCTTCCAAAAAAATAAATTGCTTTATTACAGTTTAAAATTACACTTTCTTAGTATTTTAACTTTTTTTCCTACTACTTCATTTTTTCTTAGGGATCAGAGGGGGATGTTGTTTCCTCTTAATGCCTCAAATAGTCACTTGTTTCAAAACACTTCAGGGCAGGAAAATATTTAGATTTTGTTTGTGATTTTTTCATGTTTACTTAAAGAGCTACTTCATAGAAGACAGAATTGTACATTTTCATTTTCATTTCTTTCTGTCTCTGACTGTACAGATCTTTAAGTATTTCATTTCCATCTGTTGCTGTTCAAAAATCTGTTGACAAAAAATTCTTGCTACTGCCACTTTCCACAGGAGGCATTTGTGTACCACTCTGCTTTGCTTCATCTGCACTCTTGAGTACCACACATGTGTCCAGTTATTATCACAACTGTTCCCTGGTTTAAATGTCAGGTACAACCCTGACTTACCATTTCACTGTATCTTAATATATAAACCACATAGAATATTGTTTAGTTATGAGTATGAAAAAAAAACCTCTCCTGTTGCTTTACATCTCAGATATCAGGAAACCCTTGTTTAGAATTTAGTCATTTGTCATCCTCCATTCCCTGTGGAATATCAAATTACTTCATATTGGGCAAAATCCTTATCCTTTAAGCTCTGTAATGTATTGCCTTGAAATAGAGCTGTTTAGGCAACTTCTTTTAAAAAAACAAACAAACAAACAAAAAAACCAAAACCAAACCAACCAAACAAACAAACAAAAAACAAAACAAAACAAAACAAACCCCTGACATATATATAGTGCTCCATTTGACCACTTAATGTATGTTAGCATATGATTAGGAGGACTACATGAATAATTTCCCAACATTCTCTTATTTAATTTCAGCTTCATCTACAGGAAAAAAAAAAAACAAATACTTCTCAAAATGGGATAGTCTTTTACTTTGTGTTGCCAATGATAAGTTGTTAATATATAATGAAACTTGAAGAATAATTTCCTGAACATTGTCATTCCTCGTATAAAATTTCCATCTATACGTCATCAATTTCTTTATTGATTTATGTACAGTCAGACGCTATTCCACTTCCCAATGGAAGAATGTTTTTATTTACTCATTTTTTCCTAAGAGTCAGCTAAATAGACAATAAGAAAGACAGACTAACCAATATGAACAAGACTATCGTTGAAAAAATATTGTGTGTTGATCCCTTAAGGCTTTTTATTCTGGGTCTGCATTATCAGTAGAGCACGTTGCTTGCTGCTGAAGTACAGTCCTGTACAAGCATCTCTGAGCTCTGAAGAGGAGTTGTGACGTTGTCCTAAAGGCTTTACACGAATAATTCTGTTAACAACTGTCCTTCATTACTCTGTTTTCTTCCTCCTGCCCTCATTAGAACTGTCCACAGAACTTCTGAAAACTGTAGGATAAGAGTAAATTTGGTCCTGTAACTGGCTGAATAAAGTTTGTGAATGACAGATATAGTTGTCTGCTTATTTCTAAAATTTACACACTTCAAATATACAGAAGAGGACAGAACACTATTTCTTTATTTTGTCAGATTATAAATTATTAAAACTAATAAATATTATTATTAAGATAATAAATTATTTAGCTATAATTTTTTTACATATATAAATTATTACTAGCTAGGAAAACAAACCCCTAGTAATACTGAGAGTCAGTGTTTGGTTTAAACACATAATGATAATCAAGCCCCACTGACTACAGTGCGATAAAACAATAAGAGTTATGTCATTTTTGACAGTGATAATACTCATTTGGGAACCTGAATTAAAACACTCCTCCCTTGATAGAAAATAAAGGTATTGAGAGACATCAATCTTTTGAGTGTCAAGAAAATTGACAAGTCTACTTCATTAAAGTGTGGATATAATTTGAAATTAGATAATAATTTGGTTTCTCCATTATTTTGAAAGGGATTGTAACATTTAGTCCTACGGTATGTTTAACATATCAGCAGACAGGTGCTATTGTTATAGGAAACCTCTCTTAACTAATGAAGGGATAAAAATGTGCCATTAGGAAGCCATTAGTGATCTGAAGTGAGCCATATTGCAGATTAATGTGTCTCAAAAATCTGCAGTACTGTGTTTAGCTTTCTTGTCCTAGATGTAATTTCACACGTTTACTTTCAAGTAGCATTGTATTTAACAGTTTTGGAAAGACTCACACAGGTGCAGAGATATAGAACTAAAAGAAACAGTTAGCCATTATCAGCCCTAATTGATTGCATTGAATCAATCTCTTTTTTTTCAAGAGAAAAATTATAACAGTTATAGCTAATAGTAAGTCTTGGGACTGAAATGTGTAGACTCACTTGTGTTATTTCATATGTACTACTTCAGGAGGTCCCCCTATATTTCAAACAATCTTTAAGCACATTTTTGAGCATATGGAATGGTTTAATTTAAACATGTTGAACAATGCTGAAGTGTTGTGCCCTCAAATGGACAGGATAATTATGATAATCTCTGATAATTTCTGTAGTTTTTCTGTATATTTTAAGTATCATAACTTTATACTCTCTGAACCTAGAAAATCTTCCCTTTAAGAAGGGGAAAGTGTCACATTTTTTTATTTCTTCATTTTGTTTTTATTTGTTTTAGCATATACAAATATAGCTATAAATACCTGTGAATAGTCCTAAATTGCTTAGGTACTATCACACCTTAAGCCGCTCTTTGGTCTAGAAAGGAATTTTATCTGTTCAGAACATCGAGTTTTGCCCCACATTTTTGGCCAAATATGCTTTAAAAGCATGAGCGGTAATTTTGAAACTTTAGTAGTGGCCTCAGTGTGAATGGGTTTGAGATGCAATAGCAAGAAAGCAAAATGTCATTTGGCTGTCATAGTGTAGTGGTTACATTTATGAGAAATATTCTATGCCTGTGCTTACTTATGCATTCACTTGCCCATATTATCTCTTTCTGACACAAGCGTATATACATATATACATGCAAAGTACCATGTTAGAGCTTAAGTAATTTGTTGTGAGTAGCTGTGAGGTAGGGCCTGTAGCATCCTACCTCTATGGTAATTTGTCAGAGCAGGGAGCTGGACTCTAAAAGAAAGTGTCAGTAATAATGTTCTTGCTCCTAAGGGCATTGCGGGAAGTAGAGGCTATTACTTATAAAGTCAGGTCTTTCCTCATAATAGTACTGCTGCACAGGACTTTTTGTCTGTAAGACTAAAAGGCTGTAAAATACCTTTCTTTTGATTGAAATACCTGCTTTTCTCATTTGATTTTTACTTATTACATCCAAGGATTCTTGCGAATAAACTATTTAGCATAGCTAAAATAGCTTTAAAATATAGAGAAAATTTATGGAGATAGTATGTTTGATATTGTCGTATGAAACAGAAGGCCTTTAGAGGGCACTGTTTCCTATTTTTCTTTAGAAATACGTCTTTACATTTGAGGTACAAACAGAAACTGATTAATCAGTAACCTCTGGGTATATACAATGTACATGGAAATAGTGTAATATTTTTGATATTATATACAGAATTTAGAGATGTATATAGCAATGAAAATATTCTTTCTGTGTTTGGGCATGTATCAGTAACTTCATTTTATAATATACCAGGTGTTTAAGATTCTTACACAATCAATTGCACCTACAGTAGTGCGCTTCGCACCGTATTGCAAATAGTTATTTACAATGCCTATTAATACCCTTCAGAAGAAGAGGTGAAAAACATGGGTTGATGCCTGGCTCCATGTGTGAGTGGAGCTCTAAAAAGCTGGGTTTTATGGTCCTTCCCAGGGATTTACCTCTTGGCCTGACTGTAAGTTCTGATGTCTCATTTAATAAATTTGGCATACAAGAAAGCAGATAAAGCTTATTCACTGAAGAAATGTTCTGAGATTTTAGTACTGAGCCTCTACAGGGTGATAATATATGATCAGGGATATTTTATTGCTGATTCCCTAGGCAAATTTTATCTGTTTACTCAGGGACAGCAAAGCAATGCACCTAACCTCATAGATGCCTATTACATTTTAAAACTTCAAACTCTCCTTGGCAGTAGAGCTAGAAATCAACTTGATCACTGTATCACCAGTTGTACTCAGACAGTGTCAAAGCCCAAAGTCGTTGTAGTAGGTGTCAGTACTGGTTTTGGATACCTGACACTACCGTAGACAATTTTTTTCTATTTAAAAAATACTTAAATAAAAATGAGTGGCTACAATCTCACTTGATTATTAACTGACATGTGAGGTAATTACTAATTTCTTTTAAATATTAGTGACCTACTGAACACTTTCAATCCACATTATTTAATCAGGTTTTTTTGAACTTCGACACAACATAATTTATTAATTTGTATCTTCTAACTACCAGTTGCCTAATGTCTATCTCAGATCTTTTAATTTACTCTTCTGCCTTCTCTAGAAAATGTGTGTTTCACCTCTCTTTGGTTTTTATTTAGAACAGAGATGCCTAATCTTTACTCAGCGCCAAACAGAATCACAAGAGGACACTTGAGGGCAATTTGGTTTTCCCCCTTTGTATGAAAGTAAAATCATATTATAACCAAAATACAAGTGCTCCTATTGCAGGTCTGACTGCACGCTGGGAACAATGTGTATCATGCTAAAGTGGCAGACACATTTTTAATGAGGTGGTAGGAGGGGGGCAAGAGAGCTTAGTAAAGAATATGTCAAATAACATAATGTAAACATATGAGTAGTTCTGAAGTGACCCAAATAAATGTTATTAAACAGAAAGGATTTACTAATGATAGATGTTTTTGCTGATTTTTAATTTATTTATCAGTTTGCTTTGAAAAAAAGAAAAAAATACTAATTCCTATGCAAAATCCCTACATTTTAAGATTATTAAACAGACAAAAAAATAATATGCTGAGAAATTAAAAACTTAAAGTTAGCTTTGCTGCCTTAGTTTGACATCATCCAGTGACTTACATGTTTCAAGATGTTGGGGTCTGCTGCTAGTTCAAACTCAGTGTCTTTATGCACGTATTTTTTCTTCTAGGTGTTTGCATTCTAACAGCAAAATTGCAGATATTGAGATAACTAACCAAGACATAACTATATTAAAAGTGCAACTTGGCTTATGAAATTCAAGTTAAGCTTCTACAGAAAAGTGGCATATGGAAAATGGTAGATAAAAATCATTAAACCTGTTTGGCTGAAGAGTTAAGAAACACATGTTTTCTTTCTGCAGGTGACAGAAAAAAAGCAAGAGTTAGAGAAATGCTTGAAATTGTCTCGGAAGCTGCGAAAAGAAATTAATACAATGACAGAATGGCTTGCAGTGACAGATGCAGAACTGACGAAGAGATCAGCTGTGCAGGGGATGCCTAGCAATTTGGATGCTGAAATTGCCTGGGGCAAGGTAACAATTTAACACACACTGTACCTTTATATATCTCAGTTTATGCATATTAAAGAAAGATAGATTTCTTTCTTGATAAAAAGAATAAAAATTCTGACATTTTAATTAGTGGAACTTTGTAACTGTCATTATCTCACCCTAATAGTAATGCTCAGAAAAGTTTCAATCATCTCGTCTGTGCATATCGATATCACAATTCACCTTCATATTGCATTAATCTTCACTGAGATGAATTTAAGTTAGAATTTCATTTTTTCAGAGGGTTCTGTAAATTATCCATCCAGTACCCATGTAAATCGAGATCTCTTTCTCTTTCATACCGTTCTACTCATGATTAGAAAAGTATTAAACACTCAAACAGCTCCAGTGGATGAAAGATGAAGGCTGTCAGAGCACTATATATTCCACGTGTTCAGATAGCATCCAGGAGGTGGGATGTTTTCCTACCCTTTTTGGTTTGTAGCTTATTTGTTTTCATTCTGGGGGCTTCTTACTTCCATAAGACTTCACCTTGAACACTTAATTTAGGTTAAAACTCAAAGCCTAAAATGAAACTTCCCTCAAAATTACTACGTGTGTCACAGTTTAGATGAATGTCTTACAGAATCACTGAGGAATGCAAGAGTCCTACATCAAGCTGCATATCTCTGAGTGATGTTAAGACTTAGCATGGTATCATTCAACACTATTACACATTTCATATGTAATAAAAATCTAGTCAGAATATAAACAAAACAAGCCAATCTTGTACACATATACCAAAATCTGTGCTTTAGAGGAAACTATGCTCATCATTATCCAAAGCTTCCAAATTTCAAATAGTTATGTACTGCCAGCAGCATTTTGGGTAAGTGTTTATATATAATTTCAAAATAAAACAAACCTCCCCTCCCCCACCTTTAACAGTATTTTGTGTAAAGATCTACCACTTCTGCTTTCTTTAGTGGGAAGAGTTCTTTAATTATTTTACCAGTTTCACCATGCATTGTAGAAATAGTTTCTCTGGATACTTTTGATTAATACTGTGATCTTAACACCCATAATAAATGGCAAGTGTCAGATTTTTTAAGAGAAGGATTATAGAATTATGTGGCTTTAAAGCCACCAAACTAACCTGCCAGTTACCCAGTCCATTTACCCGGTCATGAAAATAATCATCATCTTTGGTGATGTTAAACTACACAGTACAGTTCTACTGAAGCCGAAATGTACTCTGTTCCTGCCTGCGTGTTCAGGTAAGTTAATTGAGATGTATATAGCTTCACAGCAGTTTAAATAGAAAGAAAGATTTGTCCTTAATATAATTTAATTGTTAAATATGGACCTTAAGGCTTCAGAAGTTGCATAATTAAAACCTAAACCCTGATGATCAGTGCAGTTTCAAGGTGGGAAGTCCTTGTTTTGTCTTACACTTGCTACAAGAAGTACAGCATGTTTTTATCTTATGACCATCAAAAAAAATAAAAAGAGCTAATTAAAATAAGAAATTTTAACATTCAAAATATATCAAATGGGAACCACTCTGATGGCTAATCTTCAAGAACGCCATTGAGTATTTTGAATTTTCAAAAGGAATATAAAGGGTTGCAGGAAAAACTGGTAAAAAGCATGTTTTGGCTTCAAATCCTGCCCAAAGCCTTCACTTCAGTCTAACCTTATATAGTACCTCAGCTCTTCTTCAGTCAGTTCATCACTAAAATAAGAATAAAGAAAAAACTTTGGATGAGAGCATCTGCCTGTCGTTGAAGTATGTACGTACTGAGTAACTTTCAGAAATTTATTTTTTAGGGTTCTCTTTAGGAAATATAAACCAATATTTGCATAAGTAAGGAGACTTTTAATTTTGAGCAATCCAGCAGATGCAATAGGTGGCAGATCCTAGCCTTCCAAATGCAAGTATTTGTAGAAATTGTATGGAGTATACTTTTTACCAAAGAATCTTCTCCCACTAAGAGGCAGGAATTGCTGCATATTTTCCTGGACACCTTAAAACTCCAGTGACTTCATAAATAAGTGTGATACTGATACTCCTATGTGGTTTTTAATGAGGCGTTGTACAAAATCTTACATCAATAATTCAGTCCCCAGAACCAGGGCCTGATGGTGTCTGATTAATGTTGCAGCTTTGAGCTTCGGACTTCCCAGATAAGTAGGCTGCCGAAGACAGTAACTGATCTAATGGAATGCACTGGGAGATGAATTAAGCCCATCAGATTCCCATTGTGAGGAAAGTCTGCAGAAAAACTAATATGGAAAATGGAGGGGAAAAAAGAGAACTCAATAGTGTAAATGAACTGAAAATTAGATGTGTGCTGCTGTCGATGTAACTAAGCAGAGAGCTCATAAACTTTTTTCTTTACAACACAAGGAAGCAGTTATATTTATTACTGCACTTATTTCTAATTCATTTTCAGTACCCAAGACTTCTTAAAAGTGAAAAGAACTCAGGGGTTCAAAGGAAATTATAGAGGTTACAATTAAAGAATCAAACGTGCTAACATTGTCTTCAAGGTATTAAACACCTAGAAATAAAAAAGAGTGTCCACCTTTCATAGGAAACTGTGTTAGAGAAACATAGCATTAATCTGGGCATGAAAGGAAGTGTGTTATTCATTTGTTCATGTCTAGGATTTTTCTAACACTGGAACAAAAACTTAGCTATGTGAAATGAGATGGGCAATATACTGATGACTGTAAATCCTGCGTTTTTACTCAGTAGAGACAAGCTAAATCTTTCAATTTGAATTTAGTTCTGTTACAACAGACAAGAAAAATGACATGTGGGTGCAAAGATAGTCATTAAACATTGTATATTTAAAATCTGTTTATAATTAGAAGTTGGATTTAGTGAACATATTTTTCACTGAAGACATTAGCCATCGTGGGGTTTATTTGTCTTTTAATCAGGAACTGGCCTGAAAAGCATTAGATTTCCAGGAAACCATGTACTCAAAAAGGAAATGGCAGATGGTATTACTAGGAAAAATTCTGTATCACTCCCTACTATCAGCAGCATGAGTCTGCCAGTGATTTAATGTTATATATTAGCACAGTGTGTAATACCAGTGGGTATAAAGTTGAGGTATTTAGAATTACATTAGCTAACACATTTAGCAATGTATTTCCTGTCAGTAAAATCAGTAAAAGAAAATGAGCTGAAAATTGTGTCAACTGATTAATTGTCAGTGGCCAGGACGCAATAAAAATAAAAGATGTGCTGTGAATAAACAAATAAAAAAAATAAAGTCAGCCACTGAGAAGGCCATAATGTCAGCTTCTGATTAATTCTGTAATCCTACCCATGAGAGCTGAGCCACCTAACTAATTTCTTTTAGAGAGCTTCAAATTGCAAAGATTGCTTCTGAGTAATCCACAGTGTACAGGCAGTATGGAGGCACACAGAACTTTTCTTAAATCATTCATTGGTGTTGAATTTTTTTAATCTACATATGTTAATAACCAACACAATTAATATGTTACTCTCTGCACTGTCACAATTCTGGTTTGTTTGAAAAAACATCGTCAGTTCAACTTGGTACATAGTAGTTTCATCATTATGAAGTATAGCTTAGAAACCCTCTGCACCACATCCTCAGAAAAAGCCATTCCTATGTAGCTTCTGTTTTCAAACATAATTTGTTCCTAGTTATAATTTTCACTCCCTTATGAAACATCAAGTAAAAAAACCAAAACCAGTAGTATTTGTTACTGAACTGAAAGGTAAAGAGTGTGGCACAGTACAGTGAGGTCAGAGAGAAAGCTGCGAAGCCCACTCAAAGTGTACATGGATGATCAGGGAACTTCATTTATTTTTACTAACGTGATTCAGTTTGTCATCCTATGGATCCATATGTAAAATAAGTAAAATACTATTGTAGGCAACTACAAACCTCTTAGGAATTTTCAGTGAAGCTTGTCCCCATGCCTTTCAACACTGCAGAACAATCTGGCTTCCACCAGGGTTTCAAGTTGTTTTTCTTAAATAAAGCTTTTATTTTACACTACAGCTTCCTTCTTGAGTTTTCTGTGGTAGGGACTGGTATAAGGGAAGCTCAGCTGGTCTTTCTTTCTCTCGCTCCTTGTTCTGGTGCTACCAGGATGGGGATTAGAAACTGGTTACCTAAGGCGTGCTCTCATGCAGAGTTTTAACAGAGAAGAAGTATCTGTCTGCTTGCTTTCATTTCCTGGGTGTCAGGAACCTGAATGCCATTTCTCTTGGAAATGTTCAGATGTGCAGGGTTCAGTGATGTGATCTCCCAGTTTTGATTAAGGCATGCTACCAACATTTTTCTAAGAAACACAAGTGAGAAAGAATAATGTCTCCTTTCAAAGCCAAGGAAACAATCCATTTAGTGAAATATGAATTAATTTTTGGGGTGAAAGAATTTCCCTTGTGGTATCCTGTACTAAATAGCTGTAACTGGTATGTCAAAAAAGTGGAAATACAAGAGTTCCTTCCAAAGATACATTTCAAAATATTGAACAATGCTGACAATTTATTTCTGGGTGTTATCCTGCTTAGTTAAACCTTTTATTTATATATTTCTCTTTCCCTAAAACGCCATGTGAGATTGCATCAGAAAATTAGCTTCTTCCCAGCTTCTAATTTGTTTGCATGTTGTATTTATGTTACATAGCTTCATCCTGATAAACACACAAAATTATAATGTATAAATCTCCTAGTCTTTCTGGGAAGAATTTCACCACTTTATTTGTTAACATTTCCCATTTGTTAAAATTGTACCCGTTGTGTTGGTGTTTGGGGTTTGATTTTCTTAAGGCATCAGATGTTTTAAATGTAATTTTTAAATTATAGAACTAACACTTTTGTTTCTATAGTTAAAATTAAAATTCTATATGTTTCTTACATATTTTCAATGAACTGCAAAGCTGAAATGCAATCTGATGTTAGGGCAACCAGAAGGGAGTTTAAATCCAACAAGGTTGGGTTTTTTCCCCTTAATTTTGAAATATGCTTTTCTGTTTCCCAAGAACATAGAGGGAAAGGTGATGAGTGAAGGCCAATTCACTGAATATTGGAACTTGCTTTTCAAAAATTAGCAGATTTTGAAAGCCACTCCCTGAGTTTTATTGAAATAATCCTAGTTATATCCTGGGTTCATGACACATTTTTTATCTGCTTTATATAGTGTTGTTAAATTAATAGCAGTCCTTTTGTCTTTTTATTACAGAAAATTTACCAATGCTATCTGTTATATTGCAATAGATGAAGTATATGTAGCCTATCAGTGTCTAGTAATACCAAAAACGAAAAGAGAATTCTGAAGAATAGAACAAAGAAATCTCAAATTAAAAAAAAAAAAAGTGTACTCAAACCTGTGAAAGAACAGACAAAAAGTTGTTAGTTTACCTAGCACGCATTGTAAGGTACAGAGGAGCTCCTAGCTGATAATGCAGTGTGGATTCTCACTATCTTTACAGACTCTGCTAGTTTTTCAACCGTACACAGTGAGTCCAGGATTTTATACATAAGAACTTTGAATAATTGAGATTTGAACCATTGTGGAAGATGGCATTTTCACTTTGATGTTGTCGTGAAGGCCTCAATGGGTGTTTTTAAGAAGGTGGGGGGAAGCGTGACAGTTTACTTATCTTATTGGTTATTTATGTCTTTTTCTTACTAATACACAGGAATGTTAATATTCATATTGCCCAGACATGCACCTAGTCTTTGGTTTACATTATTTCTTTACTTTGAAAGGAACAATTCCTGAGATCACGCAAAGCGCTGTTACACTTTTTTTTATACATGGGGAATTATACATATGGCTTTTGGGTAGCAGTTTAATTTAATAGACTTTTAATTATCCTATCCGTCTGTTTACATTTCTAGTTGGGCTTAATATTTATATATGTAGCCCGAGACTGGTCTGAGTTTTCATACACATAAAATGCAAAGGAAACTTCAACCCATAGTAAATGTTTTTCAGAGGCTGTGTTACAAATGGAAGTACATTGTTCAGAAAAAGTAATAAAACTGATCAAAATTTTCCACCATGAGTTGAAGGTAAATTGTATTCTTTGTCTTATTTTTTTTATGATGACATTTTGTACCTGCTGTGAAACATAAAATTGTATGTTTCTCCTTTAATCTGACAAGAACCTGTTGAAATTTGAAACTCTGAATTTCAAATTCTATAATTCTGTAGTTTATAGTTAAGAATTTGCTTTAGTCGTGTCTTGGTTCTGTTACAAATCCTCTGTATTTGAGAAAATTGGTAGAATGTAGAAAAATTCTCATATTTACATGAAACACAAGTGTCAAATCTTTTCTGTGAAATAGCATTACAAAATTAGTTCATTAATTCTATTAAGCACAGGCAGCAAGCTGCGGCTTTAAGCATAACATATTCCAAGTAAGCTGGAGGTGCTATTAAGAGTGTATTGTACCAAAAAGAATAATTTCTATACTGTCTTCATTGAAAACTGAAAATTTTATTTTCTCTAATAACACATTATCGAGAAAATTATACTGACATGTGACCTTGAGACATGTGATAGCATAAAGGTAATAAAGCTGTAGTTCCACTGCAGTAACAGTGTTGATCCTGAGATGGATGAATTATGATTGCAGTTTGATTAGAAGTGGTTCTTCATTTAGTGTATTCAAGTTATCTGCGAGAAATCAGTGTCTCTGAGACTAGCAATTCCTTCTTTTCTCCCAACTTCTGTTTGTGTTCATTTTGAGCCGCTTCATTTCTAGTTGAGGCTTTATTCTATGAGCAGAGATCATATATGTCTGGATCATTGCCATCAGCTGACTAGAAGCTCAGATAATTTTTTTGCCATAAAACTGATTGTATGTGATATTAGATGTAAGGAGTTTGTGCCTCTTCTTGAGTATTCAGCAAGTTTGTTATACTCTGCATTGTATCATTTCAGTATTTAGTATTAAATTCACAATTTTTTACATGATGTCTAAATATGGCCACCACGAATTTGGTGGCCTTCTACGACAGAGCCACGGCGCTGGTGGATAGAGGAAAGGCAACTGACATTATCTACCTGGACTTGTGCAAAGTCTTTGACACAGACCCACATGACATCCTTGTCTCTAAGCTGGAGGGACATGGATTTGAGGGAAGGACCACTCGCTGGATAGGGAACTGGCTAGATGGCCGCACTCAAAGAGTGGTGGTCAATGGCTCAATGTCCAAATGGAGACCAGTGACAAGTGGTGTTCCACAGGGGTCGGTACTGGGATCAGTGTTGTTTAACATCTTTGTTAGAGACATGGACAGTGGGATCGAGTGCACCCTCAGCAAGTTTGCTGATGACACCAAGCTGTGTGGTGTGGTGGACATGCTGGAGGGAAGGGATGCCATTCAGAGGGACCTTGACAGGCTGGAGAGGTGGGCCCATGCAAACCTCATGAAATTTAACAAGGCCAAGTGCAAGGTCCTGCATGTGGGTCGAGGCAATCCCAAGCACAAATACAGGCTGGGCAGAGAATGGATAGAGAGCAGCTCTGAGGAGAAGGACTTGGGAGTATTGGTAGATGAGAAGCTCAACATGAGCCGGCAGTGTGCGCTTGCAGCGCAGAAAGCCAACCGTGTCCGGGGCGGCATCAAGAGAAGCATTAGCAGCAAGTCAAGGGAGGTGATTCTCCCCCTCTACTCTGCTCTCATGAGACCCCACCAGGAGTACTGTGTTCAGATGTGGGGCCCCCAACATAAAAAAGACCTGGACCTGTTGGAGAGAGTCCAGAGGAGAGCCACAAAATTAATCAAAGGGCTGGAGCACCTCCCCTATGAAGACAGGCTGAAAGAGTTGGGGTTGTTCAGCCTGGAGAAGAGAAGGCTCCGAGGAGACTTAATAGCAGCCTTCCAGTACCTGAAGGGGGCTACAGGAGAGATGGGGAGGCACTCTTTACCAGGGAGTGTAGTGAGAGGACAAGGGG
>WKFP01014810.1:419385-477075 GCA_011057875.1 Pterocles orientalis | reverse complement strand
CAGGGAAGTTGTGGATGCCCCATCCCTGGAGGTGTTCAAGGCCAGGCTGGATGAGGCTTTGAGCAACCTGGTCTAGTGGAGGGTGTCCCTGCCCATGGCAGGGGGGTTGGAACTTGGTGATCTTTAAGGTCCCTTCCAACCCAAACCATTCTATGATTCTATGATTGTATCTATGATATGTTTGGGTTTGCTCCTTTTGTTAGTCTTCTTGCATGTTGCAACAAATATTAAGACACTAATAATGTGTAAATTATGTGACCTTGCGTATCATTTAAATCCATTTGTAAAAGGTAAGATAGTAGTGGGAGGAGATGCTGGAAATCTGATGTTGTAACACTGCACATGTATTTGTCATTCAAGCTTAGAGCTGCTATGGGTAGTAGCTTATTTTAGTATTTTAGTTCACAGAGTGAAATCCCAAGTGAAGGGAATGAAAAAGATGCATTTCTACAGTTAAAAAACAAGAAATCTAACAGGAGATAAGAACAGAGTTTCTGCTGAAAAACATTGCATTGAAAAAATATTAAAGGAATATTAAAATATTTCATGAGATTATTTTCCGTGGAGTCTTAAGATGTCATCATGATGCTTTATTATTGTCCCATTTATTATGTAAGCTTTGTGTGCTGGTTGATAACTATGACATTTTATTATATAGAAAGTAACTTTAAACATCTCAGTATAAATATTGTAAAATGTGGATTCCTGTTTAATAATTAAGTATTAAAACTATATTATGAACGCTGGAATGAGAGATAATTCACATTTTTTCAAATGCAACTATAACCAAAAAATGATCGTGAGAGTATGAAGAACATTTACAATTTTATTAGAGCTAAAGACAAACAATTTACTTTTTACTTACTGCTCTTCACAGAATGCTTTCCCTTCCTACAGGAAGCAAGAATGTGTGTTCTGGTGTGAAATTACTGGCTGTTTTAATATTTGATGTTCTTAATGTGGAGAGTTTTTAATTTCCTGAACTTATATTTTTTATTCTACTCTTGTAGGCAACACGGAAGGAGATTGAGAAACGACAGGTGCATCTTAAGAGTATCAGTGATTTAGGAGAGAATTTGAAGACAGTGCTGAAAGGAAAGGAAAGTCTAGTAGAGGATAAACTCAGCCTCCTGAACAGTAATTGGAAAGCAGTAACTTCACGCGCTGAAGAATGGTTCAATCTGTTACTGGTAAGAAAAATGCATTTGTTCAGTAGAGGAAATGTTGGTGCCCAGTCATGCTGGTGCTCAGCCTTATAGGAGTGCTTTTTCTGGTGCCCTGGACTATACTTATTGAATGTTATTGAATACATAGGTACACAGACAAACAGATTGATTGTTGTTCAGTACATTACGTGTATTTGAAGAATCCGACTGCTTACAGAGTGACAGCTCTGTGGAGTCTTGATTGTTGGTGCTTCCTGTTCCTGTCTGCCTCAGTAGTGCCTGGACTGGTTTGGGTTTGGTTTTTTTTTCCTAATGAATGAAATGCAGTTTCTCCCCAAGGACCTAGGCTACTTGAGTATGAATTAACTGAAAGAAATAGTCAAATAAGTTGATTAAGTCTTGGTCTTAATACCAACAACCTCAGCTGCTTTTGGCTACATTAGCATTTCTGTTTGCAATAGTACAGTTGAGAAGTAAGTCCCCACTTGCATGTTGG
The DNA here is from genome assembly GCA_011057875.1 of Pterocles orientalis. NCBI lineage: Eukaryota > Metazoa > Chordata > Aves > Pterocliformes > Pteroclidae > Pterocles > Pterocles orientalis. The sequence continues at coordinate 475,413 of WKFP01014810.1, read as the reverse complement.
TTTCGTCCACAGGGTAGTTTTCGTGTATGTGAACTAGATTCATTTCAGGGACAAGTAAATCAGGAGTTCTGCTCTGGGTGCACACCTACTGTGCTCAAGGACTATGATTTGGTCTTTCAGAACCTCATGATCCTCCTTTGGGTAGTCTTATAGTGCATGTTTTGGTGGTGATAATTACTTAAGGGGACCAGATTAAGCCTAGTTGAAAGTAAAATCCCTTTACGCTTTTAATACAGATTCAGGAGCCTCAGCCCCAGCTGCTTCAAGCTGCTGGTAGTCACATAACTGTATTCTCCCTCAAAATTAATTCTGCCAGGACAAGATTATAGCTTGAAACCATAAAAACAGAAGGATCTTAACCATTTGTCTGCCCGAATGTTTTGGGAAATCTTTCATGCTGTTTCTGTTGCTGAGATCATGGGAGTACAGTTTCGACCCGGAGAAGCTGAAGTGATTTTCAAAGTTGTGTTAGCCTTTATCATGACTTTTCAGAGCTTGATGTGTTAGGGCTCCACTAGAGTCTGTGTGGCTACATTACGAATGCTTCTGTGACAGATATACAGCATAACTACAGGGCTTCCTTAGCTGTCTGCAGTATACAAGTGAACATACCTGGTTGTGTCTGTTCTACCTGGAAACCGTAAGCATTTAATTCAGTATCATGCAGATGCTCAGCTTCAATGTGGAACTGATCATAAGAAACATATAACAGAGTTTATAGGCTGGTATAGTTACGTATTCCTCTACTTTCTCTCTTTCTTTTCTTTGGATTATGTCATTAATATTTACTGGAACCCATGATGAAAAGGTATGAGAGGGAATTGATTTTTACTGATTTTAGAACAGTGTAACATACATGTCGGGGCCAAAAGGATCAATAAAAGCTTTGATCTCAGGTGTGTGGTACATATAGGTATTGTGTGGATACGCAATAGGCCTCGTTCTAGTGAGCTCACCAAAAAAGACAAAACATTTTTGACTTAAGGAGAGAAAAAAAGATTTATGAGAATGTAAACTAGAATAGCTTCTTAAAAAGTAGACTCTCAAAACAGAGAAGTTAGATGAACTGTAAATAAGCTCCCAGTCTTGATTGTGACTTTTCAAGAGCAGAGCATCCTTGTTACCGTCTGAGTTTTGATCAACTTAGCGGCTTTCCAAAACGAGTTTTGTACCTGGTTCTTGGGAAACAATCCTTTCCACCTCCAATAGGTCTGTCTCTCAGCTTCCTGTTCCTCCCAGCTGTCTGGCTGAGCTGCAGACACTTGCGTCTTCCTGTGGCTTTATCACCCTTCTGCCTGTCACTTCCGAAGCTTCTCTCTCTCCTAGAATGTCTTTTTAAAAAAACTTAACATATAAACTAAGAGGAAACAAACAGATTCTATCCTTCACGAAACAAGCAGCTACTGTGTAAAATAAACAATTTGATAATGCATGCGTGTTTGCCACAGTTGGCATAATTATGTCTATTATTTCCATTCCAATTGCTTTTTTTGTACGCGGTATTTACCTTTTCCACATACAGGAATATCAAAAGCACATGGACGCTTTTGATCAGAATGTGGCTAATGTCACAACTTGGATGTATCGTGCTGAAATACTGTTGGATGAATCTGATAAACAAAAACCCCAGCAAAAAGAGGAAATTCTTAAGGTAAAAAAATGCAATTTTCTGGAAAGCATTAACTTTATTCTAAAAAGGACTGTGTCAAAACTAGTGTGTTTTAAAAGGTATCACAAATTGATTAATTCTTTTTTCTGTGATAAAGCTACCCTCTGGCAGCTTGTAGATTACTTAATAAATTTGCACTGCCTTACAAAAGTTAAATCCCTGCAGAAATAAAACCAGATATGTTGTTATAAGTCTTGGGGAATTCCTAGTGAGTAGAACAGCAGCTTATTAAACTTGTGTTTGCTGGAAAATACTTATTAAACATATCTGGTTGAACAAAATCATTTTTTTCTTTGTTTTCTTCATTTTTAATTACTTTTCTGTTTCTCTGTGATGCTTTTCTGATGTCTGTGGTATCTGCATTTGATAGCTCTGTCATATGATTGTTTTAATTCTATGAGCACTGTTTGTGTTGATACCAGACCAACACCACACTCAAAAATATCATATGGTGAACTAGCTGTATAGTAATGCATAGTAATAATACTGATCAGGTTTTGTTTGTGTCATTGCACCATTTGACCAACTGGTGAAAAATAAGCTTGCAATATAGATGTGAATTTTAAAGTATCTCATTTAAAACACCTTCTTTGTTAAGATTAAACAACTTCAAATTATTATCTATATGGATTAGGGTTTTTTTCTTCTGAAATCAGCGTGAAGTTTTACTTCGTATTGAACTCTATGGTCAGAATATACTATCTGAGAAACAGTTTGCAAATCAAAATCAGAATTGTATTGCTGACACTAACATAATGAGACCATTTACTAAAGCAAAACTTGACATATTCCAAGGCAGAGCATAAATCAATGCCTCATTGATCTCAGCAGGATTGCAGGACAGATTTTTGTCGTTGAATGAACAATTTTGCCACCATCAGGTACAAAGTACAGTTGTCTTTGCTATCAATACAGGTATCTATATTTGTTTTGCACAAAGACATTTCATACAGACAGTGTAAACTTTAATGACCAACTGTCTTTATGAATCCTGAATGCCTGGCTATCTTTTTGAGCCTTTGCCCATATTGTGATCTATGGTTAAGATCTATGTTGCAGAAGACGGTATTTGCCCTCTGTTTTTTTTTTTTGTAATTTGTGATAGATTTATATAAAAAAATCTTACTGGTTTTCATCTGGTCATTTTTCTCTGCCTGAGCTATGGGCTTGAACAGTAGTGAAAGCAACAACTCTACATCCAGTTCCATAATAAATGAATTAGCATCTCTTCTTGCCTTTGGGAATGTAAAATAATTCAGCATATCCTGAAAACCGCCGGGGATTGTATTATTGCAGATAAGAACCTACCTAGAAATAATGTTCACCATTAATTTCTTCTAGGAGATATTAAAACAGACATGTAGATACATTCCTGCTGTAAATTTGAGGGATATGAGTGGTAAGGTTATTTAATGTGTTTCTGCTGAATTTACATACTCATGCAGATTTTCTGAATTTGCTTTGTGGTTTTGCTCCCTATTCCTTTGCACACTCTCTCTCTCTTTCTCTCTCTCTTTGCATTTATTACTAACTTCAAGCCCTGTCTCTTGCTCACGGACTGTAGCGCTTAAAGGCTGAGCTGAATGATATGCATCCAAAGGTGGACTCTGTGCGTGACCAGGCGGTACACTTGATGACAAACCGTGGAGATCACTGCAGGAAAGTAATAGAGCCTAAACTGTCAGAGCTCAACCAGCGATTTGCAGCTATATCGCAAAGAATTAAGAGTGGAAAGGTAGGAGGACTTGCTTCTGTCCGGAGATGCACACAAAATGGTATTTATATAAGGTACACAATTACAACTACATAGCAGGCTGCAGTTTCTACAAACCCTAAGCTTTTAAAGGGAAAAAAATGTAGGTCCTAATAATTTCGGTTTTTTGAAAGGTGTGAAGGTTTGGGGGTTTCGACATTAAGGTATTTTTTCACTGTTTCACTATTAGAAGTATTTCCTGACTTTATATGAACGTATGAATTATTACTTCATTAACTTATAAAGAATGAACAATACGTCGGAGTCAGTAGGATTCTTAATCTTCTCAAAGTATGAGTAGCCTTTTTTATATATACAGATTGCCTTTTGGGGGGCTAATTTTTCCTTAAAAGCAACCTGTCTTTTCCTGTGGGTCTGTGACTCACCAAGGTTTGGAAAAAAAACAAAGTATATGTATACATACATAGCCATTGTATCAGTTATGCAGCAGCTACTCATCTGTACAACTAGTTGGACCACTGTGTCTGAATTCAGTATGGATTACGTCATTTTTAATTATGACTTCTGAATTGGAATGAGGGAGGACGTGAGCCATGTCCTTTCTCCGTTGTATTTGCTGCCTTTATTCAGCAAATCAAAGCAGGCAGCCGCACAGGTTGGTACATAGGATAGTGGGAATGCACAGATCCTGATCTTAGTTCTTTTTGCTGGCTGGCATAATAGCATTGGAAACGAATGCACAGAGGATCAGCAGCAGAGTATGAAATAAACCTTGCAAAAAGCATAAACAAAGAGAGATGGTTTTCATGAGTTGTTTGGCTCAATACCCTGTGTAACCAGCACACTCTTTGTGGATAACTGAGTTTATTTAGGTTTAATTTCTGAAACAGGAAAGAATATGTCTTATCAATAAGGTCGTCTTTTTTTTTTTTTTTCCCTCTTGGCCATTAGCAGCACTTCAGCTGTTCCATTGTGGTGCTCCTCACTTATTTCTTACAGAAGTACAAACTGTAGACAGAGAACATCTTGGCACAAAGCCCAAACAACTGTGTTGTGTGACATTTTTATTCTGAGCATCTGGTATCTGCAGTCTGGATTTCCTTCTCAGTTTTACGTTGCACCTTCCTAATGTTGTAAGCATGCAGGGCTGATGCAGTCTTTGATAGAGTTGTATGAAATTATTGCTTGTCTTAGGGAACAATGGGACTGACTGTACATGGTTTGTCGTGGGTTAACTATTTGCACTGCATATTGTGAGCTCACTCAAAGAAGGGGAAAAAGATGCTAATCAAGACGAAGTGTCTTCAGAACACAGCCTGCAAACGTCTTCCACATGGCAATCGTCTCTCTCAGGTGTTCTCTTATTTATGGTTGTATAGACAAGATGAGATGGGATGGCAGCACCTCCCTAAGCTTTTATGCACTATGTACCTAGCAAGATGAGAGGAATTACTACAGCACATAATTTTATGGTAAATTAGAATTTAGGGGACTTTTTCCAGGACTTTAGGGAATGGACTGCTAGGGTATGATTCACAAAGGATATCTATAGTTAGTAGGCATTGCATAAGATAGAGAGGCAGAAGCTTGTCTGAATTCCTGGCAATTCTACTGACTTGCTATATGCATTTAGATAAAGGACTAAATTACTGGGTGGCTCGTTTTGTCCATCTGTGTAATGTAGGTAACTGCACTTCCCTTAGTCATGATTTCAGCTTCATTGGCTGAAAAATTACTATTCTTACAGGATGATGTTATGCTTCCTAAGTGTTTTGGATTTTTTTCATACTTAGGTAAAATTATTTGCTTGGTGAATAACAGGTTAAAAAATAAATACAAGAGGATAGTAAGCTCTCATAATCTGTTTTCAATCAATTCTCATCTATCTTCAAATTAGTTACATTTTTTCAAATACTATCGGTTATCAGTACAACAGTGAAGTAAATAAGAAATGACCTGTGAAGTCAGTAAATGGTAGTACGTAATTGTTGCGTCCTGAATTAACAAAATGATCGTAGTGTACTAAAATGAGGTTCAGCATTTTCAAGTGGTCTTTAAACCTCATTCAATTATTGGAATTTCATTTAGTATTTTTCCTTCCATTTTCCTTTTTGGTTTTTTTTTTAGCATTTGTCAGAGATTAGTAATTTTATATTTGAGTTGTATTTGTTGATTTGTATTTTAGTGAAATTTAAGTGCTTTTGAAGACATTTTTCAGAGCATTTGAGAAGAAATTACTGTGTAGTTTGCTATTATTTCTATCTGAGTCGAAGTGCTTACTGAGTATAATTCTGAGCTTCTTAATGTAAATTTGTGAGCACAATATTATGCTCTATAAATATAATGCATTCTTATATGTCCATTAATGTTAATAAGTGTGCAAAAACTTTCTCATTAAAACAATCAACCAGATGCAATTAACACATTTTACCCTAATTATTCCAGGTCATCTGTTTAACAGGTAAAACCAGGTTACAGTTGATGTCCAGTCTCTCTTGTTTTAACTGATTAACTTACATTGTTATAATCTTCATTACAAACTTTTACTTTATAATAAATACCAATTGAACTGGAGGGAAGACTAAAAGAGAACTGATTAGAATCTAATGTGCTTATGTCTTTAGCAAGAAGACAGGTGTATGTCCAAGAGCTCCTAGAATATCATAAAACATTAGTTACATTTGAATCAAAATTTTATGCAAGAATCATCAATAATTCTTGTGTTTAAAGCTTTGAAGGAAGAAAGCTTTTTCTGTTGATCCTTTGGAATGCCCTTAATAAATATATTGTACATTAAAGTATCCCCAGGCACTAAGATATCAGGTGGATAAAGGGCTGTGTATTGTTGTTAATAAGTGGCGCTTGTTTTAGAGTTTAAAACTGAATGCTAAGCTAAAGCACTATAATTATACTGTGATTCATTTTGGAGGAATTGTGTCTATTTTGTTTGGTTGAGGGTTTTTTGGTCCTGCATTTTTGTTGAGGCTTTTTTGAAACTCGAGTTCTCCTAGTGAAGTTTTTTTGGTTTGTTTTTTTTTTTTATGTTACAAAATATTGTTAGGAGAATATCTTACACAAAGATTATCTGTCTTTTGTTTTGCATAATTCACTTGGCATTTTTGTTATACTTTGTAAGAGAGCAATGATTTCAAAACACTGGAACAAATTATCGTGACATTTTTCTCAACTGGTAGCAGTAGGTGCTTCTTCATCTGAATGAATTGCTTGTTGCTGTGTGAGTAATTTCTGACAAACCAGATTTAGCTAAATAGAGTCAATATTTAATTTTTTAGTCAAATCATTATGTAACACTTTATCTGAACTTATTCTTACTCACAAAAGTGAGATTAATTCATATTTTTTTTTTAATTTTCACTCACCACAGAATTCTTATGTTTTCTTATAAGGAAATTCTACAGTATTGTTAAATACCTAAATACCTATCTTTACTTGTACCTTTGGGTACTATGAGTTGTATGGTCTAGATATTTTCCCACATAAAGGAAAGCCTGCCATTGTTTTAGCAGCAGAGGAGAACAGATGTCTCTTTTCATTTATGTTTCTAATAAAACTGTTAAGCATGTGATCCCAATAAATAATCTTTGTATTTCTCCCATTTTAGCCCTTCATTCCTTTGAAGGAATTGGAGCAATTTGACTTCGATATACAAAAAATGCTTGAACCACTGGAGGTTGAAATTCAGCAGGGGGTGAATCTGAAAGAGGAGGACTTCAATAAAGATATGGTAATTTGGTTGAAATGGAAGTCTGAGTGAGGTAGGCAGGGAGATGAAAAAAATTAATGAAAATTAGAAAGCTCCATATTTGTGTTAGGAATTTTAGATATGACTTGGACAAAATTTTACTGTGCTACTATATTATAAAATCAAAAGTCCCAAGTTAGCATTAGCTAAAAGTTTTAATGATAGGGTAATTGTTAGTTTATAAGAAAAACATCTTTCAACCCTTGTGAGAAAACTAAGCAAAACAGGAATATGCAGGTCCTATACTAGTTCCAGCAACATTATAGAATAGGGAATGGCTATTAAAATCTCTATAGCAGTATAAAGACCAATAAAACTCACAATGGTGTGTCTAAATGGGCAGTATGGTACAACAAGACATTCACTGTAAACAAACGCTAGGCAGTGATGATCAAAAATGCCACTTGCCAACTAGTTCTCAATCGATCTGATTATATTATTTATTGTAAAAAGTTTTTGTGTCTGTGGTAAGCTTTGTTACTCATATTTGCTCTTTGCAAGTATTAAATTTGTTTATGGATATTGGGGGAGGGGGGGCAGGAAAAGAGTATCGTGCTTTGCTACTGTTGCCACTGTGGTGTGTTTTCTCCAGAGTGATTTTCAGGGGGATGACATTTCTTGGCTGGGCAATAACAGAGATTCATGTTTAGCACCCTCTCTTCATGAGTCCTCAGCAAGGTCAAATGTGTATTTCTTTACAGGCAATATAGAGAGTCAATATTCTTTTCCTCTTAAGGAATTCTTCAAAGAGAACTATTTTATATCAATGCTGAAAATAATCTTTCGAGGACTTTTTTTCTTTTATCCTTTTTTTTAATGCAGGAAAAGTAAAATTTTAGGCAGTGTGTAGTGTAGCGGTAAATTCTAAGTGAATCAGGTGTGATGGGGCATTTTCCACTACTTGACAATTTTGTTTCCTTTCTCTACAAAAAATGTTTAGTGTGGTTCGAGAGATATGCTCCCAGAAGCTGAGGTGTGGATTCAACTTCTATGTAAAAAGTACTTAGTGGTATCACTTTCCCTGCCAAAACAGCTGTTTTGCATTGTGATGAGACATGAAATGGTCAGCAATTACATGGTCTCCTAGCATACTGTAAATTACAGTGACTACTGACAGCGATTTAGAATACTTTAGATATGTCTGCTCTTTTTTGTTTTAAAGTAAAATGTTTTTTAACTTTTTGCCTTTCATGTTTTCATCCTGTTGTCCTGGATGCTGCATAAAATCTAACATTAAACATCTGCAGGTTTTCAAGTGCTGTTTTACTTGTACCCCTCAAGTGTCTACGTGTGTTGTAGAAAGCAAGTAAAAGTTATTTGGTCTTCAGTATAGAACTGCAAGTAGCTGTTAGTTTATTACCTTAGCACAGGAAGTATAGTTTTATATGTCTGTATCTCCTGGTAGTTAAGTAATAACTAGATTAAAATGCCCATTATACTTGTTATTTTTTTTTAAATCAGAGTGAAGACGATGAGAGCACAGTGAAAGAATTGCTGCAAAGGGGTGACACACTTCAAAGGAGAATCACAGATGAGAGAAAACGGGAGGAAATAAAGACAAAACAACAGCTGTTGCAGACTAAATATAATGCTCTCAAGGTATAGGAGCTACAATTATAAGCACATGCTACCAAAGCCATTTTTTTATTAATTTCAGGGTATTGTTTTGTTAAATTAATCTTCATTACTATTTAGAGATGAGTAATTTAAAACCATTTGGCTATAAACACATATTTTCTTATGTACTTCTCTTAATGCCTTGGAAAAGACATTTTAAATCACCAGTTTAACAAGTGCTGTTTTGTCCGAAGTGTTACAACCATATGATTGCCAGTTGGACAACACTGATTTCTTTGATAATAATTCATTTTTTAATAAATAATGTATTTTTTATGTTTCTCCAACATCAGTCAAGACCTTAGTTAGAATCAGTTCTCAAAAACTTATGTTTTCAGTTGTATAATATACTTCTGGCAGTGAATAAGTTGTTTTATTCTTTAGTAAAAGATTTATGTGCTAAGTTCTTTAGTGGGAAAAGTGGCTCCAGCCTCTTCAGAATAGGGTAGATGGTAATACCAATAGAACTAGCAGCTAAGAGACTGAAAACCAAAGTCACATATCAAAATTTTGTGTTAGCACAGTCCTGGAGGTATAACTGTGTGATACTATTCCTAGAAGTATCCACAGTGAGACCTATTGGGATACGCTAATAGTTGTAATTGGCAGTGTCATCTTTCCAGGGAAAAATGAAAGTGAGGAAAGAAAGCATCTTACAGTTGGAAAGTCACCTTGGTCACCTACCTGGCGCCATAGGCTCTGGATACTATAGAAGAATTTTTCTTCTTATTGGCAGGCAGATTTTTTCTCTCTTTGAAAAAAAATTAATTAAGCTGTTCTTGACTTGGGGAACATGGCATGGTTACATTTTTTTATTGCTTATTTTTATCTTTCATTTCTTGTGGATTTCATTTTAATTTTTACAGTTTTTGCAGATCTGTTTGAATTCAGTAAAAGAATAGCTGGAATACACCACTGTTTTTTTCCACATTTAGAAGAAACTTCAAATCTATTAGGTGTGTCTTTGACTGTTCCAAGTTAAAGGGAAGTAATTCATAATTTTTATGGAGGCGAAACCAGAAAAGTGTTTCTAGAATTATGCTATTGTCCAGATCCTTACTGGCTGTTTTTGTGGAATAGAGTGATTGATTTTCCTTTGGGTGATTCAGTTAAGGCAGTCAACCTTGTCAAATAAAATTCAAGAACAGCTGAGGCAAATTCATCTGAGGATTTTTACATAAAAAGTATAAGTAATTTTTTAATTTAATACTTAAGAAGAAGTTATAGTAATGAAAAAAATTTTCTGAGTTCTGTATAAGTGAAGTTACACAGAGCAAATGCAAATGGAGTATATTTCATAATATTTATATTAAATAACTTTTTTTTTCCTGTTAAAGAGAAGTTTTAATACTTTTATAAAACTGAGTCATAAACACAAGACATTTGTTATGTAAATGTTATTTAATTTAGCAAAAGGAAACCTCTCTTTGCGTACATTTCTGCATTGAAATGATTTTGTTTTAAATAGCTACAGAGTTTGCATGAAGGCTAGAATTTCACAGGACTCCATAAAACACAGGAAGCCCACTTATGGTTAGATACTAAGTGGGCTGTGTTTTCATCTGTCCAGTAAGTATTCTGAGTAGAAGTGTTTTATATAAAATAATGACATTTATGTAAGAGTCTTAACTTCTTTAAATATTGGTGACTGTCTCAGTGGTTTATGCTACATGTGAACAACCCTGAATTAGGTAACCTCCTTTAAAAGAAAAAAATGATCTGATAAACTGATTAAAATATCCTATCTTAAGTTACTTATATGCTGTTTAACTGAAGAAAATATGCCACGTTGAGATACTTACATACTTGATTAATTTAATTAAGAAAAATAGTGGCCTTGTACGCTTTTTTCCTTCAGTGTGCACAGATGACAGTTCATATTTTATAAGCCTTTAATTCGTATTCTAATAATGTCTGCACTGTGAACAGGACTTGAGATCTCAAAGAAGAAAAAAGGCTTTAGAGATTTCTCATCAGTGGTATCAGTACAAGAGGCAGGCTGATGACCTAATGACATGGCTGGATGACATTGAGAAAAAGTTAGCCAGTCTACAAGACCACAAAGATGAGCAGAAGCTAAAGGTAAATGTTGTTTGGGGGTAGCAATGGTAGATCTTTTGGAGTGATAGTTTACCAATTTAGCAGACAACAAATGCAACAAATATTCCAATAGATAAAGAAAATTATCAGTTCAGTTCATTATTTCTGCTTAGAGTAAAGCAAACCTTAATTATCTGTGTTCAAACTGACTTTTCTTTGTTGTACTATACCTTGTATTTGTTTTTTATACAGAATGTTATATAAATAATTTAAAACACACTAAATATTTTTTTGTTGATAATATGGAAAGTGTGCAATGTGTTAAGAAGCATGAAATGTTTTCTAGTAAAAATTGTAATTGATTTTATGTATCTTTGTTCCAGATGAACAAATGACTTACCGATATATGGATGACCTCTATCTCATGTTAGCACATTCATTTTCATCAGAACATATTCATATGTCACTGTCAATATATACATTTATTTACATACTGTCAATGTTTTTCCTAGTTTGTTTTGCATCGTCTTTCTTTGCTTTATTCTCTGTTGAGTTTCTCACTGGGTAAAATAGGAGTTAAGTAATATATTAAAGAATCAACTAATATACTTGTAAGCTGTCCAAACACTATTTGTCCTGAATATACTGACCCTTACTGAGAAAAGGATTTCTCCAATTGCCCATTGCAGTGTACTAGCAAGAACCTGGAACTGGAAACTGTTGGCCTTTGCTAACTAGTTTTCAATATATGCTAGCTGTTAGTATCTCTACAGCCAGTCTCCAAGAAGCTTCTTCAATTTTAGTTATTTTTCTTTTTGTTTAAATGTAAAATGAGGCATGAGATAGCTGTAAATTTTAATTGTGACAATAAAATGGAATTTCTGACAGAAATATTTTGCTAATTTTCAGTTGATTGATCTAGTTAGCTAACTGTCCTGGGCCCTGTATTGGTTTTGCTCACTAGGAGATTGATGGCGAATTGGAGAAGAAGAAGGAAGATCTGAATGCGGTGCACAGGCAGGCTGAACGCTTGTCTAAGGATGGGGCTGCAAAATCAGTGGAGCCAACCCTGATACAGCTCAGCAAGCGCTGGCGAGATTTTGAGAGCAAATTTGCTCAGTTTCGAAGACTCAACTATGCACAAATTGTGAGTTGTTACTGGCAAACCTGTATGTTTGCAACTGCTACTACTAACAGCATCCTACTAACAATGAGAGCTTCAGGGTCGGTGTCAACTCTTCAGATATTAGTAAGACAGACCCTATTGTCTGCAAGCGGGGGAATCTTTATATTCTAATACAGTAGGTCTCTCTTTTGGTCTTAATATTGCCTCTAAGTTAAATCAGCCAATTACAAAAACTCAGCAATGAAAAATTTATGTTTATTTCTGTTGCCTCATTATTTTTCCATAACATTTTCCAGTTTAAAAATGTCAGTTTGCCATGCATCTATTTTGTTCAGTGAACATGTAAAACAGAAAAACTCTTTTCAAACCACCCATCCCATGCCAATTTTGTTTTTTTTTATTTGTCCCTAACATGTTATACTCACTTTAGGAAGAGATTTTAAAAATTCTTATAACTCTGTATGTACATGGCCTCTTGAATTCTCAAAGGAGGTTTTGCAAGAAAGTGTACTTTTAAATTTGGCAAGATGAAAACAGTTTTATGAACCAACTTCATGTCTTCTGATTATGAGTTGTTTAGTTTTATATAAAATATAATAATTCTTACTGGTTTATACATGCTACAATATCTGGATAAATAAAAGGGAAATAAACTGTCACTATTTAAGGTTTATGATCAAAATATGCATTGGGTGTCACCCATTTTGAAGGTTTGCGCTTACATGGAAGTTTTTCCTTACCATTTGCCCTACTCTGCCCATTGTCTTCTGAGTTTTTGATTTTATATTAAGAAAGATAAGATTTGCTCTCAAGGAAGTTGTTGCATTATGTTCTCTTCTGTAATCTTAAAAGTGCTAGTGGTAAACGGGTGTTTCCACAAAATATTTTTTATTTTTAAATGCACCTAGATTGCAGAGGGGACATACTGACAGGACAATGAAAATTTAAATACATGAAATGTTTTTCCTAATTGATATATGGTCTACTAAGATTTTAAAAATAATAAAAAAAAGATGTTCCAAAAATCAGCAATAATGTATATAACCTTTTGGTCTATACAGTTCTCTATTTTATGTATGGAGTGTGTTGTGTATTTTTCACTTTTCTACTATTAAGTTACGCAATGTATACATAAAATAATAATTGGGATAGCTATGCAGTTAATGGAAACAATCAGAGAAAAATTAACTTTGATTTGTGTGTTATTAAATCTTGTTCCATCTGATTACTCTTTTCGTATTACTATGGTTTATATTAAACTTGATGGATGTAATCAGTTGCAAATCATTTATATTTGCACAGAGCTAGAGAAGGCTTCACTTTGTCTTGTGAGTCTTTTTTTTATAATTAATATATTTGTTCCTTTGATAAGCAAATAAGAAATAAGAAAATGCATGCAATTTATATAAAAACATTCTGCTGTCAATGTACTTCTTATGCCAGCCCCACCTACCATGACAGAGAATGAGTATATCCGTTATAAAAGTTTACAAGGAAATCAATGAAACTATATATTAATATAGATTTCTTTAAGGGATGCAAGGTAGATACATCAGCATATGTGCTTTTGAATTGGTCGAAAGAATACAGTTGTTGACTTTTTAAAGACATGTAACCATTACATGTATTTTTTTGTTAAAATACATTATTTATATATTTCTGTCCTTGTAATGGTTTAAATTTTTAAATATTCTCAAATATTTCAAGCAAGAAGGCTACCTGTTAGTATTTATCTGGGGAATGAGGTCATTATTCAAATGAAATTTATGTGTGTACAGGATAATTACTGTATCCTCATTTCTCATGAAAAATATCTTGCTCTGTTGCCAATGACCAAAGTGATATTCATGTTAAATATTTCAGAAGTTTTACAGAAGCTGTTGAAACTCATGAGAGGCAGTATGTTTTCATGGCTCAAATCAGAATGAGAAATACGACTGCCTTGTAACTGTTTTGGCTTTGCTGAATCAGTGAAACAAAGTGGATTTCTTAAGTTTTGGTTTTTTTTTTTAATAGAGCCTACCTACCTACCTCACAGGGATGTTGTGAGGACTAATTAATTGTTTATGCATTACTTTAAAATACAAAAGAAAAATGAAAATTCAAACTATTCACTTGAACACATGCATATACCAGCAAAAACAACTTTCACAGGTTTCCTGTTAACCACCAACTGAATAAAACCATTTAATAAAAATACAAAAAAATATTTCTTTTTAAAACAAAAGAAATAGAAAACTCCTGCAATTTTTATTTATAATTGATGATGTATTCAGTGACAGACTTATTTAACAATTGAAGTTGTTATTATAAATCAATGAGGATTTAGTTGTACTCTGTATCTTGCAGTTCATTACGATTCATTGAATAAACATCGCAAGACTGCACTGAAGACCTTTAATTATGTGGCTTAATGACAGATTTGCATTTCTTAACCTTTGTTGGAGTGAATCTGTTCCTGATATTGAAGTGTGCCATTAGAATGATCATGCTCCCCTGGATTTTACTTTTCCCCAAAATTTGTTGTGAAGGCCTGTCAGAAGGATATAGGAACCATAACCATATAAGAACTGATTCTCTCTAGCATGGTAGATTCTTGTAAAATTCTGATTGTCTCACAAATTAGTAGCAGTAAATATCCAGCAACTGATTGAGAAATATATACAGGTGTATATATGTAAAAAGGAATTTTCTGTCACCACTTCTGATAATAAGGTATGATGTTGTTGTATTACCTCAAACACTGCATGTTCTGTTTAATGCCACTTTTGAGACATTATTCAATTTGGCATAGTGGACATTTCTTTCTACGAAAATTGTCAGAGAGTAATGCATGACGTTCTATAGGTGAAAAGGTGGATTTATTGCAGTAGCAGATTAAACATGTTATACAAATACATAAATACAACTGCACAAAACTTAAAATGATGCTGAGTGGGAAAAAGGTTTGGAGTTCATGTTGCCTTACAAGTTTCTTCTCCCGCCCAGTGTCTTTATTCATATGTGGCAAAATAAACATTGGGCAGAAAATTTAGTTTTATCAGTCAGGCAGATTTCCGGCTCCTGTGTTAAGAAAAGTTTAGTGTTCTACTTAATTTCTGCTAAAAATTTCCATTTGAAATCAGTCAGTAGTAACTTCACCTATGAAATCTGAAGAAGTTATTAAAGAGTGGAATATTTTACCAGCATGTTTGAAAATTATGGTTAACCACTAAATCCCACTGAAATTAATGGAAGCTTAAGATGCTCTTCAAATACCAAGCCATTAAAGTTTAATCTTAGAGCAGTATGCAGTTTCTGCATATTAAAATTACGTTTGTTTTAAAAAAAAAATTATAACATTAGAGAGGTCAAGGGACATATATTTCCCGATTGTCTCTGCAAACTAAAATCATTAAACCTTGGCAGCCATATGGTATTTTCAGAAAAGTTATCAGTCTCCTTTGCTACAGTCTAAATCTGAATCTTCCGGTTACTATTTTTCTGCAACAGTTCATGCAACTGTTCCAGGGTAATGAAAATAGATATCTGTTGCAGAAAAAAATCTAGATTCAGATAGTTTAATTCAAATCAGGATCAAAACCAGTTATTGATATATTGATTACATTTAATTAAATTAGCTTTAGTTAATGCCTGTTTTATAGAAGGTTTTTTCCATGCTTTTAATTTTGGCAGTCTATGAGCATGTTTATGTCATGGCTCAGTTCAGATTTTACTGAGCTGACTGAAATTACTCTTGTGTGTAGAGAGTACTGAAGACCTTTATCATGAGAAAACATTTTCTAGATGAACACAGGTGCAGAGCCTACACTGTAAATTCTTATTCCATATGTCCTATTACCATATTTTATCAAGCTATCCAACATTCTTTCTGCCATCACATATGGTGGTTTTTTTTTCTTTTCTTCTCTTCTCTCAGCTGAACTATGCATGCTGTAAATAGAAAGCCTGAATATTTTTAGGACAAGAGGAATATTGTTCTTGAAACCTATTAACAGCTCTCAAGATTATGTACATATTGATGTATATACAAGCAAAAAAATAGGCTTACCTCAGTCATTTCAGTAGTTCACTGGTGACGCACGCAAACATTTTATTGAAATTTATGGTAATTTTACTACTGAAATATTTGGGCCTGGATTTTGGGCATACAGGAAAAATAATAAAATTGATCAAATTATAAACATCAGGAGAGTGGTTTTTTTCATACAAATTAGACTTTGTATTGAACAAGAATGAATAAGGAAAATAGCTATATGAAAGGTATTTATTTCTATGAGGTAAGTGATTTAGTTTAAGCCATTCAATAGTTATCTGCAACATGGATAAAATACCAGTAATATTAGTACTTAGTATGAACTAAATATCATAAGCTTCATTTTTCCAAATAAAAGACATTATTCTGTTCAAGATTCTGTAAAGCATTCAGAAATTCAAATTACCTATCTGCAAACTGGAGGATCACTTCAGGTCAGCATGTATGTGATCAACTTCCGGAACCAGATCAAGCTTACATCTGAAATTCAAGAGTTTACATTCAGTCTTTTGAGGGCATCTTGCAGTTTTTCTGTTACTATTTCCCTCAGGAGTTCTGTTTAGTTAATTAAATGAAATTTAAACATTTTTTTCCTAACTGTTAAAATATGTTTATATATATATATTTTCTAAAATGTAAGTCAAACATGAATTGGAATAAATCCGTCATAGTTAGATAAACACAGGACTTGGTGTCCTAATTATCTGTCTGCTTCTAAATAACATGGATGCTTCAGTGGTAATGTGCTACCATTGTTTTTGATCATTGTTTTCCACAGTTTTCACAACCAGCAGCATTGGAATGAACTGGTTTTCCTCTCTTATCCTTGCTTACATATTTCTTGGGGTAAATAAGTAATGGTTGTCAAGAAGGAGGGGCAAACTAACTCTTTGTTATTCCTCCAATGACTGGGAGAGAGGACAAATTAGTGAAAGAAAAGTTATTAGAAAAGCAAAATAGGAAAATACCTATTGGAATAAAGAAGAGAACTATATAACATCTGTTTTACCTATCCACTTTGTGTCTCTTAAGGACAGGACAGAAGTGATCCTGTGACACCATTTAACTTTTCTAACATTTACAGTGGGAGCTTTTCAAACAAATAGCTTTATGCAGCACAGCTAAAGCCTGGGCTTTTTTGACTGTGGTCTGCAAAAGGGGTGAAGGTGAATATGTTTGGGAAGAGAATCACAGCTGAATGTTTACACCCATTTTCTAGCATACATCAACCTGCAAATTGCTATTAGAAAATTTATTCCAAATAATTTTATTATATTTCAAATACTTCAGTTTTATGTATGATTTAAGATGAGAAAGCTATGGGTAGTACACTGAAGATGGATATTGTCTTTGATGTAGCTGAAGAAGAGCTAGTTTTGCAGATGCATTTTAAAATGTGCTTTGCCTTCTCTGTGTCTAAAGTGAATGTATATAGTGTTGTGGTAATTTAAATGAAGACCATCTATAGCCTTCTTTTGTAAAAGTGGACCAGTTAACTACAGTATTTTGAGTTCTTTCCAACCCTAACCAGTCTATGATTCTATGATTCTATGATTCTTCTAAAGCATATTTGTCTTCTCTTATACTTCCTTATTAATCCTGTACATTATTCACTATCATCACTGCAAATCTAAAGTGTTTTAATGAACTTAAAAATCCTGTTTTGTAGAGAACAAAACTTTACAGAAAAGGTTTTTCTCTGCCATTTGTCATTATCTGTTATAAACTTTAGTGATCTAAATTACATTCTCTAGTTTAAAAGTGAAACTTGACATCTTTACCTCATAACATAAGAATAAAAACTCTTGATGCAACTTGTACTGTTTAGGATGTTGTCTTTAAATTATATGAAGTGGTTATAAGAACATAGTCGTAGCCATGCCACAGGCTTTTCTTACTGTTCTCTATATGGTTGAGACAGAAACAAGACCAACAGTCTTTGGCAAAAGAATCACATGCGGCATAGCCCCCAGTTTTCTCTCCTTTCCGTTTTCTTTCGACAAAACTCAGCATTGTAGTATTATAGTATTTTCTTCCTTATAATTATCTAGCCATTTGGGAAACAAGGCAGTTAATTACCATCTCGCTTTCTCTGATATAGTGTATCATGATTTATTAACATAATAAATTACATGTTGAGGAATTTGGAGTTAAAATTAAATGGTTATAATGTTGAAGGAAATAAGGGAAATTACCTACTGCACAGTGATCTGTCCCTAAGTGACAGCATCTTTTGAAGAGGTGATGTTCAATTTCTGTCTGCAATTCAGAATGTCAGCAATGCTCCTGGTGGGTTTGGCTTTTTGGTCTTTTTTTTTTCTTTTTTTTTTTTTTTTTTTTTTTTGCATGGATGCATCTGAGTATACTCATGAAGATGCAGAAGGAAGTAAATTTGTATATGTACAGTTCAAGTGTTTAAGTTCTATGTATGTGTATTTAATTAGATTTTTAAACTGTTGGATTGACAGCAATTTTATTCATGTGATTTAAAAACAGATTGTAGCAAAATCAGCCTAAGTGACAAACGCTATTGCTATTCTATATGATTGCACATCTATAAATGTAGATTGAGGTTATTTTCAGAAATAAAGAGGGAAAATAATTAGGTAATACCTTTTAGCATTTCTGCAACGTGTCAATATTTGAGGTTAGGACCTTGCTCTTTGAAGCTGTTAGCATTCAACACTAATGTGGCACTTTAATGGCATTTTTAGATTATTTTCTAAATTATCTCAGCAAACAGCTAACAGGTGTAGTTTGTATAAATATCTGGAAAGTTAGCATCACAAATCAGCAGTCAATTTCAAAATGGGTTAGTTAATTTAGACATTAATAGACTGTATTCTAACATTTTAACATTCTAACATTCGGTGCATGATTTAACATAATTGGTTCCTTGGTGATCAATCAGTAGAGTTACACATATTATTATTCAAGAAAACCCTAAATCTTCATGCATAAATTCTATCTAAGATTAGGACACTTCTGTAGTCTTAATAAATCAGCCATTAAATAAGTTGTCATTGACCAAAGTCTGTTCCTAGGATGGCTGCCTTCCAGCATATCATGTAGAAGCTCGTTCTGCCCCTATATACCCTGTTTCTTCTCTATAGCATACCACAGTCTGAGAAACACAATTTTGAAATTCTATGTTGAGTGAAAAATAATCTGAAATTCCTTTCATTCTTTTGGGTATTTCCTGCTGTGTAGGTGAATTTGAGTGTAGGCGAATGCTGGTTTAACAGAATCGGTAGAGACTGTCACAGTTGGACATCACGATTACAAGGACATAGGACTGTATAGAAGAGTTTGATCTTCTAAAGTGTCGACTAGATACTTCCTTAAGTATGACATTTCCTTTATAATGTCTGTATGTATTTTTTCAGTTGTGAGGAATATTGCTAGATGAATACAAGAAAGACTTAACAACTCAATGGATTTATGTGTTCTATAGTTTCAAAAACATTTTGTCTACTGGAAGGTAACACATATGAATCGATTGCAAAATTGTTTTCTGGGTAAGGCCTCATAAAATTCTAAATATGGATTTGTGATATAGAGAATGGCTATATTTTTTGAATCACTGGTAGTTAAAGGCTTACCTTCCCTCCAAAATGCTAGCAACCATACATGGTCTGAGCAGTGTCTGTTAAAGTGTTATGAGGTGTAGTCTTTAATTCCTTTTATAATGTTACAAATATCTGTTTAAAGTCACATGACAGAGACATACAGATTTACTTGTCAGTTTTAAACTACTGCACTTATTGAGATTGAGGCATGCCATCTTTATCAGAAGTAATTAACATATATGCATAATTTAAAACAAGAGAGAGTTTCTAAATCCCAATAGTTCCAGTTAGTCAGTTACACCACAATGCTACTAGATTTTGGTTTTCTTGAGGACATAGTAATAATTCAGCTGTGGCATAAGATACGCAGTGCTCTATTTTATTTTTAATTTTCTGAAGGATCTGGCATATAACATGCACAGTACAGTGTATGAGAGTCTTACATCCTAGTCCCATCATAGTTGATTTTTTTTCTCTTTGTTTAACAAACAGATACCAATGGAAGTTGTCAGGGTTAAAAAAAAAAATAATAATAAAAAAAAAGAACCACTAGAATTTCCAATTTCTGTTAGTTGGCTTGGTCTCGTATTTGTGTGAATGTTAGTGGCTCTTTAGTAAGGAACAATGGGTAAGTTTTCAAATAAGTGGCAGCTAAGTTCAAGATGCAGCAGTGCCTCAGCTGGGGGAGAGTCCATATTTGGAAGCAATTATCTAAGCCAGAATAAAACAAAAGTACTGTTAAGCAACTGAAAAAGGGATTGCCAAAGCTGTTCATTTTATCACTTGACCGAGTGTATTTGACATCTTGGGGAGCTCTAAAGGCATGAGGGTGTGTGGAACACAGAGGACTGGCTGCAGTACCAAAATGCTTTGTCGTAGTTTTTAAACTATATATTTATCTCTTGGGAAAAAAAAAAGAAAGAAAAAAAAAGTTACAATTATTAATACAATCAACATCATTACTAATTACTCTGGGTTTAATGTTTCAAATTAATTGTTACAGCTTTTGTCTGTTATTTTTTTTTCTTGTCTAAACATGAAAATAACACACTCAGAAAAAAAAAAAAAATGAGGGTGGAATAAGTAGTCGTCCAAGTCTTTGAGCCAAGCAACCACAGGTATCACAGGTGACCACAGTTATCTATCCAATCCACCATACAGAGGTCGACAGAGTGTAGCTGACTATCTGAATTTTTGGAACATGTCTCATAATTTAAGCCTAAATGTACATGGAACAAACCGTTTCTTATGGAGAAAACCTTTGCATTTCAATCAAGTTATGAAGGCTAAAAATGAGTCAGTGGAAGTAAGTTCACACTGGTTAATGCCTGTTGATTGATGGTTTTCAAAATTAAAGGCTTCAATTTTCTATTGCTATTCTTAGCATGTAAAATTTACTTAAACGTTCTCTAATGCCATTATTAAGAATATTTTCATTTTAACTGGCTTTATTTCATTTTATGTATAGATAAAATAGATTCATTTTGTCATAGAACAAAAATTGTTAAGGCAGCATTTCTCAACCAGTAAAGTATGCCTTAGCAGTGAAACATTGTGAAGACAGAAAGCACTCTGTGTCCAAGAACAGTGCTGACAGTAATCGTGTACTTTTAAAGTTTCAATTTTTCTGTGTCACTGATGAAGACAGATACAAGCATTAAAATACGTTTTAAGTATTGCAGTGTGCAGGCTTTTGTGGGCTGCAATCATACATGAGTAGAAAATGCACACACCTGAGAAAATATTTACATTCTTACTTGAAAATATGATTTGAAAAAAAATATTTTATATAGATTTTAATGCTGCCAAGTGCCTGTTAAGGAATTACGTAGTTTTTAATCCTGTAGCGAGGATTTAGGTCTCTCTGTACTTGAAAGAGGTGCTTCTTTTTGTACTGAGAGAGAACTTGTTTGTGATTGACTAAGGCCATCCAGTCTCATAATGAAAATTCCACATTATTGGTATAATTTTGATCTACTTTCTACATACATACACATTTATAGGTAAGATGTGCTGTCAATACTGAAGACACGGAATTTATTTTTCTGGATGTTAGCTGCCATCACCTCTCACAGCTGGCATAGGAAGGGGTGAATAAAAGCTTCTTTATGTATAAATATGTACTTGAAAGTGCTTTTATTGATCTCTGAAAGCATTTTAATCATACTTTTGCATTTTTAATTCTTTGTTTGACATATTGATGCTAACCATGGGCTAGCAAATATCACATGTTTACAGTTTGCTCTAGAAAGCAACTGTTCCAAAGTTTATTGAACAATTTGAGGCATGACTGCCTCTGTTCAGAAGGTATCTGCTACCTGCTTCTTTTTTTGGTATGTGTAGCACACCTATGTTTATTCCTAAAACGTGACTGACTTTTTACACTCTCGTATATCTTACAGCTGCTTGTAAAGAATACTTTCTCAAGCATTAGTTCACTTCAGGAGGAGGCACATGTTTGTTTTTCCTGAACTTCTCATGAGGATGCTGCTAGGAGCAGTGTCTTGGTACAGTAGCACTGATAGGTGTGTTTTGTCTCTTTACTCCTCCCACATATTCTGTTTGTGTGTACTTATTAACTCAAAAGCACAGCACACTAAGATCACTATGAGTTTGGAGGTCTATTCCTCTGAGCTTGGAGGTTCCAGGAATGTAAATGTCAAGGCTTAACACAAAAGGGTTGGAGGCTTTCTGGATGGGAAATGTTCAACAGCAAAAATGATGCTTGGATTGTTTCCTAAAGGAAATGGGTATACTGAGATGAGTGAAACGTACTTTAACACTGAGTTTTCCAGTGATAAAAGAAAATTAACAGCATTCTCCAAGACTAGTTAGCTCTGATGCCACCAGGTAATACTATTCTAGATGTAGGCATTAATCATCACAGATGCTTCTTGGAGGGGTTGGTTGATTTTGTGGGCAAAATCTGCATCGTTCCTGTAAGTTCTTTATTTGTTGTTTTTTGTTGTTGTTTGTTATTTTGTTTGGTTGGGTTTGTTTGGTTTGTTTTTTTTGGTTTTTGCTTATTGGCCTTTTCTGTAAGGGCCAGTTTATGGATGTATTTCTTTGTGTTGCGCCTGATAGGATGTGGTAGCTATCAATAAAATCAGTTTCTCAAGCCTAGGTAGAATCATATTTATGGAAAGATCCTATCCCTTAGTTGAAAATAGGTAATGATGGGGAAGAAAATTCAATTTACTGTTCTAGTGATGATCATACTTGGTGAAATGCAATGCATGAAATATTAAGCCTTACCAAAAGATTGCACATCAGTACGTCATTGATAATCAAGGGAAAATACATAATAAATTAATACCAACAAAAACATATTTTGGAGAAATAACAATAAAGGAAATTGCTGTTTATACCAGTATTTCCTCATGATTCTTAACAGTTTACTTGTATTAGGGTTTTTTAAAAAATATTATTTGGTTTTGACTATTTTCAAGTAACTATGTAATGTGTTCTGCCACTCTGGCAGATTCAACTTACTCAAAACCATTCTTAAACTATTATCTAAAACTTTAATTTCCATTTTCTTCTTTATATTTAATCGTTACAAAATGTTAAGCTACCTTGCTTCTGATAAACCGTTTTGGTATCAGCAATTACCTATATCTTTACTGAGTGAATATTGTTTTTAATAGTAGTGGTTCCCAGCTGCTACAATCGCCTTTTTCAAAAAATTTTTAGCAAATGATTCAGTTTCAGCTACACATTTCTAGTAGAGATGTGTGTCTGGAGTGTAGGGAAGGACTCTGCCCATTATACCTTCTACAGGAAGGCAATTCCAGCAAACGTAGAGAAAAGACAAAAATTTTTCCTTTCCTTTGCAGATTAAAATTGTCAGTTCTATATATGCCTACCCTCCGTTCCTTAGTACAAGATGCCAACTTGTGCCTTGGGTTCTGTTAGGCTACTGTCAATGAGAGGAAGACACAAGGAAAGAAAAGATCTGTGGTCTATTGAAAAACCCACTAAAGTAAAATTTAATCCTTGATTTCTAAAGTTGTATTAAATTTCCAACTCTTTTATTTATTCAGAAACTAATGAATTTCGATTGTTACTTGGTTTTTTTTAGAATAGAAATGAAACAATGTTGCCAAATATGAGCACAGATTCTGGTAGGCCTCTACTTTCAAATATCAATCCATTTGTTTATTTATCTGCCTGTAGTACTTTGGAGTTTAACTAACAATATAAACATTAATGGTTTACTTGAACTAGAAATCTCCTGTTTCCCACAGAACTATATGAGTAATTGTCCAGCTGTGAGAAATATGAATGTAAAGTTTTCTATAAAGGGCAGTATGAACATATGGTTGCATAGATCATTAACATTGATGGGAGTTCAATATTACACATATTTTGAGGGATTGCTCAGCAATATGTCATACAAAGTCCAATCCTGTCTTCAGATTTTAATTAGTTTTGCCTTTATAAGTGCTTTTATATGAGTTCTTTGTAGCAGTGATTGAAATATACCCTATTTTGGCACTACTATAGGTAATTAAGCATCATATCCATGAAGTGCTCACACATCAGATTTCTGCTTGACTTTTTTCTGTCTTCAGGAGTTATTTAGGGCAAGAAGGTACAGATTTTATTTTATGTACACGTGCATACATGTATGTGTTTGCATGTGTGTATACATGGGTACATAGTTCCTAGCCTACATTTGGGTTAAAAAAATAGATTAAACCAATACAACTATAGAAAATAATTGTATTTTGTCACTTACGTACTCGTTTGACCTCATTTTGACTGAATAACCTTGCACACCTAGCATGCTCTTTTCACTACTGTGAATATAAATATTCTGTCTTCTTAGTCAAAAAGAAAAATACAATTATAGTTAAAATGTTCCTCTTGTGGGTCTAAAGTCCTTTGCTGTGTGTAGAAGTGTCACAGTATAGTCTTGAATTAAAATGTACTGCTGCATGCCTGAGTGACCTGTTGAGAAACTCCAATTTTCTAATCAAGTGGGACAGCTTTTTCTTTGGGATTACTGGAGTACACTTGTTTTTGCAGAGTGTGTGATTCATGAAGCACATTGGAGGCAAACACAATTTTTTGAAGCATTTTATTTTAAATAATAAAAATTATAGCAGTGATATGGTAATTAGAGAAGTTTCAGTGTTAGCAGATGTACTGAGAAGTCATTTAGTCAGAAAAGTGTAAGCAAAGCAACTAAATTTGCATAAGAAATGCAGCAGAATAACACAAGTCTACAGATAACTTTATGGGCTTCATATGTGATAAGCATACATCTTCTAGAGTGTGTGTATGCATATTTTAAGACTCTAATGAAAATTGAAGAACCAGATGACTCAGCCCAGTGACTGAGGAGAAAAAGAAGTCATGAAAGGATGGACAGGGCAAATAGATTAATTAAAATGAGAAAACTTGCTGAGGTACTATGTGCAAGATAGTGTTTATTTTCTTTTGCATACTGTGTAGCTAACTAATTATATTGTTTTCTTCAGGACCGTTGATTCATTGTCTTTCACATATACAGCTCCAAAATCCATTATTATCTGTATTAGGACAGAAGCATTTAAATAATATGATTTTTGAAAGAAAGTTTACCAGCAATTGCTTGTATAAGTTCTTTGAGGTCCTCAATAAGTAATGTTTATATTTTTGAGAAGACAGACTTCAAGAACAATGGATCTTGGTTCCACACTAGGAATTCTATGTGATAGGACAAAACAAATAAATGCTAACTTCTGCTTACAAAATCACAAATAATTTATATATTTTAAATTTTGCCTTTTCTAGTGGAGATGCAGGTGATCATGTATTTGGAGTTTAGTTAAAAGAAGCAATCACAGTTCTTCCTGCTCCAAAGCACACTTTTGATATTACCTTTTATCTATGATCCACAAACACATCAAATCAAATCAGAAATGTGGAGAATTTATATAAACAGTCACTATTTTGTCACCTTATATGTCAGTATCTTTCGAAATGCATAGATAAACTATTTACGTTATTGGAACCAAAACATTCTGGATTTTCTTTACAATTGAAATATGCATGTGCTTTCAGAATAGGGTGTCTGTTTCGTATTTTTGAAAACAAAACAAAACAAAACAACAAACTCCCAAAGAGGTATGGTGCTGGGATTTTTTTTTAGAAATATGAATGCATTAAAGACCTTTCAAATCATGAAGTTCCAAACTGTACTTTCTAGTTTAAAGCCAAAACTTTTACTATAGTGTTGAAAGTGCTGAGTTGACCTAGCTGTTTAATGTTGCACGTTATTTAAGAAATTGTGTCTATTACACAAATCATTATTTTACTTGACACCTTAAAATCATTTAGTATTTTAGGCCTGGCATGCATGGAATTTTTATAAAGAAGGACAGATTCTTAAAGAGGTGTGATGATTTAAAATGAAAGGGCTAGCACTAAAAATCTCAGTAACACCATAATCTCAGTGTTCTTGCATTTCCTCTCTTCATTTTTCTGGAGAGTAGAAGAAAAGTTTGTACATTTTTGCGTGGATTAATTTTGGTACATGCCATTTCAAACAGACTAGTGGAGTGTGAGCGATCTATATCAGAAATTTCACATATTTTCTCCATTTGTCCTTAGAAATTATTTTTAATTGTTTCTAGGTTGTGAACTGGACGTTGCATTAAGTTATAAGTTTGTGTAGTGTTAAGAAACTAAAGGAAGCATTCTGTTGTATATCTATACTAGCAAACAGTTCAAGAAGATACAACTTTTGTGGTGACTGAAACTATGACTGTGGAAACCACTCATGTGCCTTCTATGTACCTGGAAGAGATCCTTCGCCTTCTGCAAGCCTTGTCTGAAGTAGAAGAGCGCCTTAATTCTCCTGTTCTGCAGGCAAAGGACTATGAGGATCTCTTCAAACAGGAGGAGTGTCTCAAGGTAAGACAGAAAGGTTTTCTTACAATAATTGGTTTCTGTTGTTTTTGGGCTTCTGAATATTGGTAGCCTGTGCTCACTCTCAGAGACATCTGTTTTGTAAGTGCCCAGCCCTTCTCTGTGATGTGTGCATATACGGATGTTTATATATGAAGGCACATTGGTACAAAATACAAGAACACTGAAGAGTTCATTTATTTTTATCTGTTTCACCATATTCGGAAGACAAGAACATTAGGGCATCTGCAAAGTACATTCTTGAATAGGAGAGAAAGGATGGAGAGGGGCTGTTATATATTTAAACATGTGAATTTGTTGTTAAAGTTTTGTTTGTGTGTTTGTTATTTGAAGTAATTAGTAAGTAACCCTGTCCATACCCACTACTGGCAGCTTTATTTTACTGTTTGTTTTTTTTAATTAAAACATCAACAAAACCAAGTAAAATATAGCTGGTCCATTCCATACTAGACCAAAAAAGCTTGAATTCTGATTGGGGCTGTACTATGTGCAATTATTACAGTTAATTAGCTAAACAGAAAATATTGCCCAGTAGGTAGTTAATATAGTTAAGAAAAAGCTAATTCAGTATTGTTGATATGACTGTAAATATTACTGTCTGGTTTCTTCATCACTTGCAACAGTGAAATCCTTTGAAATTAGTGGAATTTTTCCAACACAGAATTGACATAAGAAGAGAATAAGATTAAAGTAGTAAGCCTAAATAGATGAACACGTTATCAGCTTTTGCAGAATGTTTGTGTGAGGAAAGCCTTGTAAAAAACCATGCTTAAGTGCTGTATATAATTACAGCAATTTCAAATTGTCATCCAGCATGAAGAGAAGAACACATTTCCATTTTCCTGTTATTATTATGGGGAAGGAAAGGTTTTAACAAAAGGAGACATTAGCCTAAAGAGGCTAGAATTTGCATACAGTCAGCTATAAGAAAGAAGCCTACAGGAGAATCAGGGCACGGGCCCTGGCTAGGTGCTATGAATTGGCTTCTGTAGGAGCCCATTTATCTCTTTCCACAACAGAGGATGTGTAACAAAACCACATCCATACGCTGTTATTAGCTTCTTTAAACTCACATTTATAATTCTTATACATGCATAGATTCTGTACATTTTAGGCATCTGTATACACACACACACAAATATTCTTATTAGCTCTTGAAAATTAGTGTTTTCAGTTTCCTAGCAAGGCACTATAGTATGTGTCGTGAAGCGTAACAGTGAAGTATTGGAGCAAAGGAAGCATATAACTGATAACAGGACTGTGTGAAATAACAGTAGGCCGTTCCTTTTACCACTTCTGATTTAGTACCAGCAGATTAAAGTGGTTTTGAGTATTGAAGTATACAACATTCCAATGTTATTGTCATTCTACATTTGAAACAATCCCTTTTGACAGAATGACTCTGCATAGAAAAAGTCATAGACCATGTAAATCATGGCTAATGAGCTACGACTTGGTCCTTGTCTATGTTCGTTAGTAGATTGGATGGGGAAACAGTGACCTAACTCAAGCAGTTTACTGGCAGTTGACTTCCTTCTACTGCTTCTGAATGCTTTAATTTCTATTTGGGGTATCTTTATCTGATTTATATCCATAGCTAATCTGTTGTTCACCCACATATATTTGGTATTATCGGAGTTGACACCAACTTTAATAATATTGATTACTGAGGTTACAGGTAAGTATTGCTTTAGGTTTAATTTAACTGAACTATTAAATTGTTATGAGATGCATTTGTGGGCACAGTTCCATCTTCCTCACAAATAAGTCTCTTAGAAGAGGTAAATGGATCTTAAACATTTGTGGGCTTTTGGAAGGGTATAGTTTTGATCTGAGCCTGCTTAATGAATATTTATTTCCAAGGAAAAGCATTCATCATTGTCATTATCCTGCAGTACAAATAGAAAAGTCGTGCATAAATTGTTCAGCAGCTGGTTGGGAAAAGTTTGAAATTAAATTGTGGTTGATTTTTATCCCTGACAGATTTGCATGAATCAAATTACAGAACTTTCATGAATAGATCTGTGTTTTAAAACTGAGTCTGTGATTTTTTTTTCACTTCCATTCAGGAAGAATCCATTTCAATTAAACCTTAAAAGGAAAAATAAGTTTATTTACGAGAATCTTTCAGTGGTAACTGCTTTGAACATTTTTCTCCAAAGTGAATATGTATAGTAAGACTTAAACCTGATTGCTCATCATCCAGTAGGGTAAATATCAAATACAAATTAAAAATTGCTTTTTTTAGCTGTCATAGATAATTCTAGCACTGACTTTTTATATCAAAGGGAAGTTAAATAGCAAAATATGAGTTTTTGCAACAAAAATCTGGTAAATTCTAACATTTAGTAAATTATAATGGTTTTATGGGCACATTTAGTAAATCTGCTGAAACCAGCTCATAGGAATGTTTTCCTCTTAATTTTGAGCTTTAGGGAGTGGAAAAATCAGATAGAAAAACCAAGTCTTGTCTCTTTATCTCATAAAGTCAGCAATTGCAATGTTTCATTATCCTATTACAAGCTCTTTTAACTATAAGGACATACAATATTTCAATTCTTCTTCATCACTGTACTTATAGCATTTGACAAACAATTTAAATATTACAGTTCTATCAAAGATGAAACTCCAACTGATTGTATGGAAAATGATGGCTCATAGATTGAAGGATTAGTAAATTTGGCTTAATGTTATACTCTCAAAGCAGGAAAAAATGTGTTATAAGCATAAACATTATTGTACTTCTGTCTGCTATTGATGGTGTTCATACTGATGGAGTTCATAGTCTTTGAGTTCCCCATATAGAACCAGTTGTAATTACAATGGATTTCATTACATGTTCAACTGCAAGAATAAAATGCCTTCGAATTTATCTAATTATCCTTACTTGCAATGGATGTTCAAAATGCTTCCTGAAAGTTAAATCAATGTACAAATTTGCATGTGTTCAACTTAATCTGGTATAGGAAATCAAGTTATATTGCTTATACTAAGCCAAAGTTTTCCTGTATGCCGATTATCTCATGCAAGCTACTTGTCTTGTTCAAGCTCCAAATTATTTAGTGGGAGATGTATACACTGAAATAAATGCATAAATGCATTTATTAACCAGAGAATTAAAACTAAAACATATTTCTGTTTGCTAACACATTGCAAAAATGAGTGTGCTAAAATGAAACAGTCTACGTGGTATTTAAGGAGTCTAATTTGTGTTTATAGCCCTATGTGAGAAAGTGTTTAGTAGAATTTCGTGTGAAGAATCGCTGTCATAGTCATGGCATAGTCGTGCCTGTTCATTACTTAATTACATTAACTGTGAATTCAGAAGTTATTTTCTGAGGCTACTTGCTTTGTATAATTAATGCTGCAAACTTGCAGTAGGACTCGTACAAAATAGGCTTTTTTCTTATTTTTTTAATATTCTTAGTTTTAGCAGGAACATTGTATTGTAGAATATCATTATACATTTAGCTATAATATTTTTCAGTGATGTAGTAATTTTAATACAGAAAGCCATCTGGCTCTTGGAGAAAGAGGTTTCTTAAATATGTAACTTCTTGCATAATCACTCTAACAGTTTTTTTTCTATATAATCTACTTTTGTATTTCCAGTTGGGTCTTTATTTAGTTCATTAAAAATTGGGTTGTTTGCTGTTTTTAAAATATAGATATTTTCATGCTCCGATATTTTTTTCCTTTTCTTTTTTTTTCTTTTGTTTGGTAATTCTTTATCTACTGACAGAGCTTTTGGTTTTTTGCAGTTTTCTACTGTGTCTTCTTTCAGGATACAGGGAATTTACTGTACACATGAGACATCTGTGATTCTGGCAGCCAGAATTCACTTTCAAAAAAGTTTAGTAAACCAATAATACCAACACCTGATATTGAAACTCGTAGTTCTATACAGATTTTCAAATTATAAGCAATTTGTGGAATTTTTCCAGCCATTCATGATTACTGACAACTGTGCTGTTGCTCATTTTCCTGTTAGTCAAAAATCATGAGATATTGTAACGAATCTGCTATACATATAATTATAAAGCATAACTCTACAAATGTTTGGATTGCCAAAAGTATGTTTTTAACTTTGTACATTGGAACACATATTTGGAGTCTATTTTATTCTTATCAAGAAACATCACCTAACACGGTACTCATAGTGGTTTTCTGCTACAGCTCAGTAAAACCCAATTAGCCATAACCTAGAAGTGAGTGTAATCAAATGAGCTCTCCAAACAGATCTGTCACTAATGCAGTGCTTGGTGGCTGTTTTGTACACAAGTAGCCAAGGAACTGAATTTTTACAAAGAGTTGTCTTTCTCTGGCAGATAAAGACAAATTGCAGATAGTGAAAATGAACTAGTGTTCAAGTCTCTAGCATTCAGATTTCTCTTTTTAAGAGCAATGAGATGGATCATTCCCTAAAGGCTACTGTCGCTTCAGCTGCTAATGATTTTCTATTTTTTTTTCTTAAAAATTAGAGCTTTGTGCACTGCTGTTAAGCGTGTTACAAAATCTCCCAAGGCATTGTTGATAAGTAACTGCTTGAAGCTATTCTCTTCAACATGAAAGACAGATGTATGTTATATGAGATACATGGGTTTGTGAATACACATATGTACATGACCTCTTTTTTTTGTCTTTTTCTTGGGCATACAATTTCAGTATATGTAGGCTCACATACTACTCTTCATTTGAGTACTTAAACATGTCAAACACAATAAGTGCCTTCTTGGGTGGATGAGCTGAGCTCAGCTGATACTCAGACCTACTGAAAAGGCTACTTGAGTGCTTCAGTGTGTCCTGGCGGCTTTTGACACTTCAATCACATTTTCTCTTGTTCTTTAAATATGCAAAATTTTAGTCACGGATGACTTTTGTGAAGATGGTGCCTCCTCTATATTCAAAGGATATAATCTTGGAAAATTTGGTGGCATTTTATGTTTTTATCCCCCGATATTTCCTATATTCATAATAATAACATTGAATACCTGAATTATCCGTGGTCTGAGCATGTAAAACAAAGATTTAGGTACGCTAAGTATGAGAAGTTATGCTGGGAAAGTCAAATGAGATTTGTTGAGTAATGACACAGACCCAGACAGCCTTTGCTCTAGATAATAGATTGCTGACAAGGGAGGAAACGTTCCTTATTGTGAATCATCCGAAAGACAAGATGCCTGCCATTCTCTTTTTATTTATAAGTATTTCCTTTAGTCTGCCAAGTATAAGTCACATTTCTCAGGACCTATGGATTCAAATTACTAGTCATAGGGGGCTTTATGGAATGTTCCCTTCTGACTTTTTGACAAAGAATGACGTATTATGGTATTGCAGCCCTAGAGATTTTGGAACCTAGAGTATTTTTTCTTCTGTTTTGTGTGGGTTATTTGTATGCAATTATTTCAGAGAGTTACCCTCACATTTTCATAAGGATTTGGATTCTTATATTTTACAAAAAAGTAAAACAGTGTAATAACTTTGTTTATAAAGTTACCACATTTTGTCACTTAAAGAGGCATTCAGATTTTGTCTTAAGTGCTTGTTGTTTTTAAATATTTTTTAACCAATATGTAGGAGAAAGTGATTTGGATAATTATGATTAACTCCCACTTCATGTTAGTACTACTAATAGTGTACCAGTACACTGTTATACCCGTGGTTCTAAAATACTGATTTTAAATCAAATTCATTCCAAGAGAATTGTAGAGCATATTATCTAGACATGAGATGGTGTGGATGACATATTTAAAAAAAAAAAATTCATTATTAGAATCAGAGCAATTTATAAATGTGGAATAAAGAGGAATTGGTGAGTATGGTGTACATGGATATTTTTAAAGTTTCTTTATTAAGGAAAACGAGGAGATGCAGAGTTAGAAGTCAACATACACAGAAGATATATGCTAGAATACAGAATTTAAAGAAAGGGAAGAGAGGGAGAACACCTCTCTACTCAAAGACTGGGAAGAGCTTCACTTTACTTCAAACTGCCCATAAAGACTGTCCAGTTAATGACAGCTTTCTAAGACTAAAATCTTCTGCCTAGTAGCTACACACATCCATGCAGCAACTTTATTGTATGCTAAATTTTATAAATGGAAGAAGGTTACTAGTAGGGTAAGGCTTAAAACCTGCATGAAAACTAGTATTGTTTGATGCATTAAATGTTTGGGTAGCGTGTGCAGTAAATTGGAACAAATTGAAAATGACAATTTAATTTGATTGAAATGAAGAAAAAGGAATTAACATTAAAAAAAAAATTCAGTAGTGCTAAACAATGGAGCAGAGCAATGACAGGAAAATGCTGGCAGACAGGTAAAACATAAGGCATAGTGAAATGAATA
This sequence comes from Pterocles orientalis, assembly GCA_011057875.1. Taxonomy (NCBI): domain Eukaryota; kingdom Metazoa; phylum Chordata; class Aves; order Pterocliformes; family Pteroclidae; genus Pterocles; species Pterocles orientalis. Next base: position 442,614 of record WKFP01014810.1, on the reverse strand, counting down.
AGTGCAATTACACCTGACACTTAGAAAATATTCAGAGGAGGGCAAAATAAAGGTCAGAGCCCTGTAAACAAGACCTACCTGAGAAGAGACTGAATTGATGAAATTTTTGGAAAGGTAAGAATAATTGGTGTCATGAAAAAGGAGGTCATTCGTAATTTTTTTTTAATGCACTGACACAAGTGGATATTTATTTAAATTAAGAGTGACTGATTTATGAAAGCAAATATATTTTGGATTACTTGGTATCTGGTTTTCCTTCTAAATTATTACTGAAGTTATGTAATATTCCTTATATGAAAACCCAAACATTTAAAACTATGGTACGTTTGAATCAACAAGGCTGAAATTTCCTTTCCTGAATTTGTGTCCTACATTTCTTTTGTTTAATTTCTATAGATTTCAAGAAACATTTTTATTCCATTCTAGGAAACCTGGATAGTGAAAAAAACCCCATTGTTTTCCAATTTTAACCAAAAGCCATCAAGAGATACACTTTTTATTTAACTATCATTTCCGAGGGACATGAAATTTGACACAGGATAATTTTTGCACCAGATTTATGCTTTTTGCAATCCTAGTGAAATTACTGGCTAATTTTGACACCCCTTCTGCCAGATCATTGTTTTCCTATTGGCTGTTAAAGATTTTCTCCCTGCAGTTTACTCAGTTCTCCTGCAGCTCCTAGCAGTGACCAGATTATACATAAACAAGATAGTCTCAGAACCTCAGCATGCTCCACCTGGGATTATAGAGCAAAAAGAAAACATGTATATTTCAGTCATGGAACTCAATGGATTGATAAATGGATCATTAATGACATTGTCAATGTCAGGAGTTTTAAATGCTTTCACACACTTTAAAGATGTTAGAAGTCCAGAGAAGATTCAGTATTTCTTCATTGTGGTCTTCCAGCACATGGCATTGTGCAGTTAGGTAGGTGTACTCTGAGGTATTTTCTCTTTCTCTGAAACAACAATGAACTGACTACTTGAAGGATGGTAAATGTTGGGTTGTGAGTATCCAGCAAAAGGCAAAACCAGTGATACCTGGGAGCTGCTGTTGACCCTCTTGAGGGAGGAGAGGCCTTGCAGAGCTATCTGGATAGACTGGAAGAGCACTAGATGATTACCAGTGGCATGAAATTTAACAAGAACTAATGCCATATTCTGCACCTGGGATGGAGTAACACCAAGGAGAAGTGTAAATGGGGAGAGGAGTGGCTGGAGAGCAGCCCTGCAGAAAGAGGACTGGAGGTGCTGGTGGGCAGCAGGCTCCAGGGCAGTCAACAGTGTGCCCTGGCAGCCCTGAGGGCAAAACACTCCCTGGGGTGTACCTGACACAGCATCAATAGCCGATCCAAAGAGGTGATTTTATTCAGAGTTGGTGCAGACACACCTTAAGTACGGTGTGCAGTTCTGGTTCCACCATTTACAAAGGACATGAAGGTCCTTGAATACGTCCAGAAGAGAACAACAAAGGTGGTGAAAGGGCTGGAAGTCATGTCCTGTGAGGAGCAGCTGAGGACTATGGGATTCTCTAGTTTGGAGAAAAGGAGTCTGAGGGGTGAGGTGACCTCCTTGCTCTCTACAGCTTCCTGAGGAAGGGAAGTGAAGACGGAGGTGCTGATCTCCCTGGTACCCAGTGGTAGGATGCATGGGAATGGTTCAAAGCTGCACCGGGGAGATTCAGACTGGACATTAGGAAACATTTCTTTACCCAGAGGGTGTTCAAACCCTGGAACAGGCTTCCTAGAGAGGTGGTTGGTGCCACATGCCTGTCAGTGTTTAAGAGGCATTTGGAAAGTGCCCTTAATAACATGCTTCAATTTTTGGTCAAGCCTGAAGTGCTAAGACCATTGGGCTAGCTGATCCTTGTAGGTCACTTCCTATTCTATTCTGTTTAATTTGAATTTTTCCTTTCTCTTTTGCTTATGAACTTTTTTTTTTATTTATAAACAATGTTTTTTTTTCTTTTCTAAAATCTTGATACTACAGAGCATTAAAGATAGCCTGGGGAGACTGCTGGGTGATATAGACATTATTCACAACAAGAAGATACCGGCTTTGCAAAGTGCTACACCAAGGGAAGCGGCAAATATACAAGATAAATTGACTCAGCTTAATTTCCAATGGGAGAAAGTTAACAAGATGTACAGGGACCGACAGGCGTAAGTAACTTTTCAAAATTGCTATTTCTGATGGCATCCATTAGTATTTGGCTTACTGTTGGTGATTGTTTCCTAATCTTTTTGTAGAAATACCTTTTAAAGTTGCAAACAATACTTTCCTTTAAATAAGTGTGCAATGTTTGTAGGGAATTGTAATTTACTTGATGAATATTTTTGTAAAATTAAAAATATTTTGAGAAATTATAACTTGCATTAGACCATATGCATACCTTTACCCTGAGATAGTGTTAGACATTTATTGTTTTGCACCTGTACTATTGATTTTAAAAATCTGAATCTGTGATGGTTGCATTAGAGTGAATTCCCTTCTAGTTGAAGAGGATTTACTAGTTCAAGGAGCAGTTCTCACTTTATGTCTAAGGAGCACAGCTAGAATTGTTAGAAATTCTAAATCTGGTGTTGTCTTTTGATAAGTCTGTAAATTTGACTTTATACAGCAAGGCAGAACAATCAAGACAAGTATGGAAAGGCATTAAAATGATAATAAATAAAGCTATTATCTCCTACAATATGATTTACTACTTATTATTTTTCTCCTTGTATATTTGTCGTGTTTGTAATCTGGGAATTGTATTATGATGCAAAATGTAGCCAAACCTACTTTGTTAATTCAGGCATGGCTCATGTCAGTAACACAACAGAGACTATCAATCCAGTAATTTATTTATACTCTGTAGTAGATATCTGATATTTAAAATTTTTAGGATTGTGCAGATACCCAGGTGTCTACTTCCTCTTTCAATTGTTTTGATTAGAGGATGTATTAGACGTTACTGGCAGTGATATAGAAATTTCTGTGATTTATGATATATACTTTTTTCAGTATGAGTAATTTAAGAGTTAACAAATAAGTTTGTCTTAAATAAAAAAATCATGGTTTTGAGCATTTATTGAATTACCACAGAAAAGTCCTTGACAATTCTTCTGAGAATGTAAACTATCAATCTGATATTGAAAATCCATATCTATATGACTTGTTCTGTTCTTTGGAATATGTAATTTATAAGAGTTGTATTGAATTGGATCTTCAGACAATGCTGAAATCTTGTCATTAAAAGTTTCATTTGATATGCATTTTCTACCACTGGTGCATAGCAATGAGAGCAATTTATTGTTAGCTGGAAGCTTGGACCACCAGTACTGCCAGTCAGTTATTCCCTGTTTAGACTATGGTGATATTTAGCCAACAGCAGAAAGTATTCTGAGGTGAAATAAATTAATGTTTGTCAAATATTTTGAAGTCATCAGATGTAGGCACTAGAGAAGTGTAAAGTATGATTACGCTCCAGCTGGTGTTTTGCTGGGGGAGTCATCCTCTTTTAGCATGACGGACAGCAACTCAAGGTGATAAGCTTGACCACTGTCTGGATTTGCACACCTTTCTTTTTCTTTTAAATCTTTTGTTTGTGGTGTCAGTCTTACTATGTCACTGTTCCAGTGTTTTTCTTTGAACTCAGATGATCCCTGTGGCTTCTGCTCTTTTGCAAGGTGCATTTGGGCTGCACACAACTGTTAGGGAGGAGATGAAGGAAGACAATATAGCCTTTAGCATTTTGCTTCTAGCACTTTGTGTCCGTAAGGGATGAAAGTACCAGTGTAAGTCTGCCCTTGAGACATGGATGAAGCTGCGTTTATGAGATATGATATTGATTATGATGTTTTAGGACAGTTTTGGAATTATTATTGGAGCTCTGTCGTGCTTTCAATGGAGTGTATCTAAGTGAATGTGAGCATTCCATGTTTGAAAGGTTACAGAAACAAATATACTATACTGTGTTCGTTTCTGAATACTGTTTTAGGAAATCAAAGGGTTGTAATAATGTGGAACTTATTATTTAAGTAAATGCAAAGTCACCTATCACCATGATAGATGGAAGTACAAAACAACTTTCCTTACCTCTGTAGTTATAGCGGAGAGCTTACTCTAAATCTAATAGAAATCAGTGGAAACATTCATGTTGAATTCTTTTGTGTGAAATACATTTCCTGGAAGTCCTAATTCATATCTAGATACTTTGTAATTAACTTCACAGTGAGTTCCTTTTAATTAGAAATCAAAACATATTTTCAGTTTGTTTAACAGCAGAGCACATGACAGTTTGACAGAAATGCATTGTGATGATAAATACTCAAATAGCTTTATGAGTCCAGTTCTTCTACAGTGCTTGAAAACCTTGCTGTTTCACATTGTCATTTTAGCATGTTTCTTGTGTTTGACTAAGTGTTCATACTGTACCTACAGTAAGATAACAGTCAGTATTTCACTGAAAAAATATAAGCAAAAATGCTGTGATAGTCCTAGTGTACTCTATCAGTTGTATTTGAAACGTAGGATTAATGCAAACTCATTGAAACATTAGTCTTCAATTGACTATTTTTTAAGGAAAGTCTAGATATATCATGGTTCTTTAACAGGGGTGAGTTTCTCTTCTGTACAGATTAATTTTAGAACATGGTAATTGGTTGTGTTTCCAACAGATTTATGGGGGTCACACCACCTCATACCAAGTGAAATTTATTTCTTTGGTTTTAGTTTTCTGAGTGCACAGCAAACACCAGGAAACAGCAGCGGTGGCATGATTTGTCTTTTGTGAGCTAGGGAGTAATTTATGATTTAATTTATAACTTCAACCTTTGCTCTCGTGATACTAAATTACTGTGTTATCTTTTCCAATTGTCAGATTAAGATAATACAATCTGAATTTTGTAAGGTAGAGTTACATTACAGTGCCAGTAAGAGTAACTGTTCAGACGCCATAGTTTTTCCTGTCTTTGCACCAGAATTTAACAATAGTGTTCCTTCTTTACAGCAGCCTTAGATACTGGGTTTTTTATATTAGTCATGACTATTTAGGACATGACACTGACACCAGAACCCTGTATCTTCCATGAGAACAGATATAATGTATGTGAAAAAAAAAAATTATCCAACAGATAACAGAAAATAGATTTTTAAATTATTGTCTCGAATACTCGAATTTAATTGAAAAGCAAAATACTTAATTTTTACAGATATTGTAGACCTTGAACATTTTTGAAACTGTTTCTTGATCATAGTTAAAATTCTAGTGGATCCCTCATATTAATTTCAGAAAGCAATTTTTGCATGTTTCATGTCTTGTTTAAGAATTATCTTCCAGGGCATACATTGCAGACTAGATTAATGCTCCTCTAATTAATCTGAAATCTAGTAAAAATTAAATGTTGTGAGAGAATCTGGGAAAGTTGATACCAGATATATTTACAAAGTGTTGCTTGCTAATTTGGAAATGAAGAAAAAAGTGACATGTTAGTCTTATATCAGAAAAGATCACAAGTCCATAATAGAGCCAGAACAGATTGATGGCTTTATATAAGTCCAAACAACTAACATTTTTTTATAGTAAGAAGAGCAAACCATAAAGAACTATTTAAGAGGCTTATACTAAGAATTATTTTCATTTTTGGACAGCAGTACAACTGCCAACTATTTCTGAGTAGCCTTAAATTAGCTTTTGATTAGCTTGATAAGGCCTAATGATACACATGTATTATACATAAAGAATCTATTCATTGACAGAGAAATAACTATTTTGTGGTCATATTTCTAACACCACATAGTAGCAGATGTTACTGATATATTCTGTCGCGTTGAGAACGAATCTGATGCATGGATCGAGATATTAGGAAAAAGAAACGGAAAACATTATTTTTTTCAAATTTAAGTAACCTGTGTATGCCCTGTATAACTGCAGAACCAGCCACCAGTAAGCCTTGAGGATCTGCCTCTCTATGTATGGTATCTGAATCAGATCCAGCCTCTGTGCTCTGCTGGCTTAGATAAGAACATCTAGTTACAACACTAAGACATCTGAATTGAGCCCAGGTGATGCATTCACAGTATATTCTCATTTCAGAATATGAGATATCATCTTTGAGTAGTATCTATAACCAACTGACAAATGAAAAGCCAGGTAGTATAAAGTACCGAGGACATCTGCTTGCTGAGTATAGATTTCTAGAAACATTTAGATTCCTGAAGACATTTAGCGTGGCCTCAAGTTCTTACCTCAGAAGGCCACAATTCCCTCCTTCATCCCGTGCCAATCTTGCATGGATTTCTCATTAACATTTCACTATAAAACTATGTTTAGGACTGAACCCCCTGTGACTGTCCATTTTACGACTATTTAAATTTGCAAAAAATCCAGACATCCAAACTGAAAATAAGCCAGTCACATTTAGAACTTTCAAGGCAATTATTTTGTAAACCTGACTGTCAGAAGTATCTTAAGGAACATAAAAATAAAATTACTGTAGGTGACTCTTTCATTGTTTGTTAGATATCCTAGGGGGCTGTTTAGGATGGTTTTTTGTTTCCTTTTCCAAACTTCTCAGTTGTGGATTCCCAATTTCTGTCTGTGGCACCAAAAATGCTCTGCAAATAAGTCTTACTTATCTTTAGCTATCTTTTAGTTATCTATTTTACAGTACTTGTCTAGATTTTTTCTCAGTTAAGTACTCCCAGGCAACTCTTTCATAGGTAACTAACTGTTACACTATATAGCGGATCCATTGACTCTTCAGGAAGACTAGATGAGATAAGACTAGACACATTACTTTTAGACAGATGAAATTAGGGGAGATTAATCTTAACCTAGAAAGTATAATGAAACAATACAGTTTAATTTATATGTAAACATGTTGTTATATATATCTTCTTCATGAAGCCCAGTCAGCATTTCTTTTTTCCTTGCCTTAACTCTGACAAAGTAAACGACAAGAAGGAATGTTAACTGGCCTTTTTTCAGTACAGGGAGAAGAGCAACTGGTGGAAGGCCTAGGCATTTTGAAAGAAAGGCAGAAATAGGGGCTGCTCCCTCAACTAAGATTATCCATTCACTTATTTCTGTTGAGGTTGTAAGTCTTGTTATTAGACTTGTTGTTAGCCTTGGTTCAGGATTGAAGATGATAGTGAAAATTAGAACAGATTAGTTCACCTCAAGGAGGGATGTTAATTATTTCCCTTTTAATGTTAATATCAATATATCTACCATGCCTTAGTTACATGCAGGGTAGGCTTTTTTGCCTTTTTTTTTTTTTTTTGCTTTCTTTCACTGCACCTCAGATTGTTCATCTAGATTTTGAAAAGGGTAGAATGGAGGCAGCTTGTGATGCTTGTCTCTTACAGCCAACGTGAGGTGTTAATTTATTTCCATACCATACATACTGTATCAAAATGCTCTCTGTGGCAGTTGTCTTATGATCTAATTCTTGCAAAAAAAGTATAACGAACAGGTATAATATCATGTATAAATGCTTCTTTCATGGGCAATCTAGATAAGGCTTTCTGTCAATATTTATAATCTAAATAAACCAAACAAGTATGGGAATATTTTTGTTCTCTAGTTTATAACTAGAAAGATTTAATTTACAGCATAAGCTGGAAAATATTTTTGCCTTATATATGGCCATTAAAATGATTCTTTTCATAGAGCAATGTATATTAAAGCATCTTCTAAATGGAATAGCTACAAGTGAAATTTTGAATTATTTGTTAAAGCTTAAATGGCAAATTTGAGGCAGGATGAGAAATAATACTGTAGCTTTTGGGAAGAGAGTCATGTTTACTAAATGACTGTCATACAGCTGGTTTTAGAGCTTTACACAGACAGTTCTTGATATGGGAATTGAAGGTGTCTGTATAGTAAAATGAGGTGAAAATAACTAATTCAGAATTTCTTTTAATAAGTAGATCTCATTATCTCATCTGAAATAGCATGTGTGTGTGTTGTGAAAGTGTTTCAGCTGAAAAAGAACCTTGAATGTTTTTACACCATCAACCCCCAAGCCTGAAAATTAGCATAACTTAGCATAACTTTACTGTAAAATGCTCAGTGACAAAAATGCATTACATTCATACAAGAATTATTGTAGTGACTTTTTCTGCTATACAAACTAAAAGAATTTCACTGAAATGTCTGGGAAATGTTAACGCTTAGTCGTGAATATGTGGGCTGTAGAATTATGGAAATGCAAATATGTATGAAGACAAATACAAGCAGAAGCCAATAGGTTCTGAGCTGTCTGGATATGAACTGTCTTGGGCCTTCACGTCAGATATAAAAAATAATACGGCATTGTGGTCAGTGTCATAAGCTATGACACCCAGCTGAAATGCAGGGTGTATTTGTTTTAGAGACAATGCTATCTTAAAGCAGCTATGTAATTTCACAGATTGTCCTGATATACGTCCAACCATCTCAAAACACTGGCAGAGATCATTCATACTTAGCTACATACATGTGTGCAGATATAGCCTAGGAGGGTTGCAGTGTATCCTCAGTTCTGAAACTTTGTGATTACTTCTGTTGCTTTCTGTAAAGCTTGACGATTAAGGTATGCTTTTGTTGTTGGTATTGAATCATTGCGTTGTGTTGTGCAAGAATTTTTTAGCTGGATGAATATTTAGCTGGGTGAACTGAGCACTGAATGAAGAATGATGTTGCAGAAGCAGCCATTAGGTCTAATGCAACAGAGGTACAAAGGTAAGCTCCTTTGCAGAATTCCCTTGATTCTTTTTAATGAATTGCTGCTCTCTAGTTGTAATGGTGCAGTGTATACCTACTTTCAAGTACCTCCTAGGAAAGCATTTTTTGACATTAGAGGGAGCCTACTCTTTTAACAACTGCAGATAAAGTCAGAAGTTCCAATTTCCTGGTTTATACAGTTTTCATCACTGTTGTTTCTCAGCAGTGTTCATGTTGTAGCTATCATCTAATACACATGATTTTCTCTTTCTTCCTCCGAGGCAGTTTGAGTGCATTTTTTTTCTTTTATTAAATGTTTTATATATACCCCTATGTGCCAAGAGACAATGAAGACACACCTTGTCTTTGGAATAGAAAGCAGCAAGTTTTGTGGTTATAGACCTTGGTAGTAACAGTTCTGAGACTTAGAAAATTCAGTATGTCCTAGTGACCTTCCATAATTTATTAGTTGGTCAGCTTTCAAATTTCCTTCTTTTGAAGGGAAAGTCAGTGTTTGAGGTGATTTGGGCAAAATCCAGTCAATACTTCTGGTTAAATCCAGCATATTATGGGAACTGACCTGGAAAAAACTGTTTGCGTTAGTTCATTCTTGTAGCACTAGATACAATGCACATTGCTGCAGTAGTCTCTATTCCTGAAAATTTTGTAGTCTATACCCTTGAGATTAATTTAGTTTTGTATTTATTTATCTGGGGAACCACAAATATTGTTTTATTTAACACATAAAAGAATTCGCTTCTTAATTGAAGCAGACCGTTTCAGACGTTTTCTGTAAAAGTAAGCAAAATGCCTGTTTTCTGTTTATTGTTATTTTGGGGGTACTGTACCATTGATCCATTCCAAGTAGTTCTTACTCTCGCCCCATCCCTGGAGGTGTTCAAGGCCAGGCTGGATGAGGCTTTGAGCAACCTGGTCTAGTGGAAGGTGTCCCTGCCCGTGGCAGGGGGGTTGGAACTAGAAGATCTATAAGGTTCCTTCCAACCCAAACCATTTTATGATTCTATGATTCTGTGTGATGTTCTTTGTTGCTTCCTGGAATATATAAATTCCTTTTAGATTAGACTTTCATTTTAAGATATTTAATCTGATCTGTAATTATCTTAAGTGTGCAGTTGCTTTTCCAGTAAAAGAGGGATTGATTCATAGCATGAAGTTGAAAATGTTCTTTCAAAAGTTACACTAAAATGAAATAAGAGTGACAATTATTTTGCTCTTCTCCTGTTATCATTATACCTGATATCACTCAAGAAAATTGGTTTTAGTAGTAACTTCATTAAGACCTCGAGGCAGTTCTCCATCTATTAGGGCAACACAAGGATAATACTGTAACATTGTATAGCCTCAGTTCTGGGCAGATGATCTGATTTATTCTTCCTGTCCACAAGTCTTGCATGACAGCAACAAAATTAAAAATAAGTGGGGTGCTAAGGTTTGAAAACAACAACAAAAAAATCACTTATATTTCCCACAGCATGCAGAGCACACCTATATTCTGGATTTGTGCATGTATTAACTGGCTGTCTGAAATACAGCTGCCAAACAAAATGGACCACAGTGACCCTTTGCTTGTCTTTACAGAATGGCAAAACAAGTAGGATGTTGTCTCTTTTATCCAACATCAAATTTTCCAAAATCCTATAACAACACATTTTTATTAGCTATTATTGTAAAGTGTTATGTCAGGCTGCAGAACTGCCTTCCTAAGTATAATGTGTACTGCTATAAACTGAATCCGCTGTACACATATCGGCGTGTGTGTAGTTGTATGCATGTATGAAACTGCTTCTAATCACCCCATTTTAGAATTTTTACCATCTTGAATTGAGAGACCTTGGAGTAATATTTGGAACCATTTTGAGAAAGGAAGGGTAAATAAACTGTTCATCTTTATAAAGCTTGTGGTCCAGATTTTGTTGACAGATGCAGCACTTCATTCTGCAGAACTGCAAGTATAGTGGTTTCAGGTTAAAATATATGTGTGCATGGCACTTGGGTGCCATAAAGCTTATCTCTATGAGTGGTTTTGTGAGCTTAGTCTTGAGGTATAGGGCTTAAGAGCACGCAATGCTAGGAAGGTCTTCCTGGGTAGCAGGAGGCCTTCAAGTGCTGCATCTGACATGTTACTCCTTTAGTTCAGATTAGAGAAGTTTTGAAACCCATCTTCTGATGGTCACCACTGTGATTTGATTCATGTCAAGAAGGGCTCTTGGGAGCAGCTGAGCTGGATTCATGTTGGATTAAACAGATTTGGAAGATATGATCCAGGATCATACCTAAAGTGCTTCAGCTGCAACTGAGCATTTAGTCTGCTGGTACATGCTAGAGAGAGAGCTTGAAGTGAAACCTCCAGATATATCGTATGTGTAAGGTGGCTTTGTTGTCTTAAAATTAAGCATATCTTTAGGCAGCTGTTTAATGTCAACCTAAAAAAGGAGGGGCTTGTGCTACTTCCCTGACAAAAAGGGGAGATTTTTCTTTTTCCCTATACCCTCTTTGTCTTTTGCAGTTATCCTAACTACTTGAACTGAATTTCTGCCTTGTGTTCCGACATTATTTTCAGTGAGATTCACACACACCCCCCAGAAATACAAATACGAGGAGTGTCAGGTCCTGTGAGTCCGTCAGTCAGTATCTCACAGTAGTCTCTTATCTTTTGAGAAAGAATTCATGTGGACTATAGAGCGATTTGATAATATGAAATTGAATTTTCTGTAGTCAAAATGGGAGAATACACTAAAGAACTAAAAAGGATAATCAATAGCTGTATGTTTTGTCTGGTAGCATAGTTACTAAAAAACAAACTATAAGGAAAATGCAGCTGAAGAATATTCTAACTATTTTTGAACAGCCATCAAATCAACAATTTGTGGCATCTATTCCCCAAAGTAGAAGGAAATGCTTATGTTTCAGATCTCAGAGAAAAAAAAAATTGATCATATTTTCAATAGTCAATTAGAATAAACCAGCACATTTTAAAGAAATCAGATGACTGGGATTTGTATATTTAGTATGTATTCAGTAACTGCTACAGATTTCATCCATTATCTCAGAATTGTATGTCAAAATCAAAGTGCTTTTAAAGCTTTCAATCTGATAAAACTGTCACCTTGATTTTTAGAAACGATGTCTGAAAATAGGATGCTGACAAAACTGGTAAACCTCAACTTCCAGAGTCATCATTGCATTCTGAAACAAAAAAAAAGTCGGAACTCATTAACTCAGGAGATTAATAGTTCAGGGATCTAGACAGCAAAAAAAGGTGTAATTGTTTAATTATTAATCTGTTTTGCTGAAATATCAATTAACATGCATCAGTGTTCAATACAGGCATTATATATATTATTATACCATGTAAAACACAGTAATTGCAATTTCTTTCTGTGTTGTACTAAGAAATAATAAAAATCAAAATTATTTACACGTTTTACCAAATAACAGAATTTTCTAAAAGTCATCAAGATTATTTTTGAATATGTTGGTATTTCAAGGCCAAAATCTGCCCTTTTGTAAGGTTACGCACTACTATGTCTTCCTAAATGGTACGCATTCTGCAATTCAGGTTTTTAAGTAGTGGTATTGTTGGGTCACTCAGGACACATTGCATTCTCATGACTCATGAGACTTACTCTTGACTACTGCTCTCCAAGAAAACCTTCAGAAACGTTTTCTGGCTGTGTTACACAAGACATTTCTACTCCGGTGTCATATGGTTAATAATGGAAGCATATCGAATCGTTCTTAAATTAACTCCATATCTAGTTCTATTAGCCCTTATTTGGTTTCCCCCACAAGTCTGTCTATTTTCCCTCAGAAGTCTGGCTAAGAAAACTCACAACATCCTACAAAAAATATATTATTCTCATTTTATAAATAAGACAGGAAGAGCTGTGATATTCAAACACTTTTTTAAAAAAACAGATACAAATATTCTGATTTGCCAAGAGGAGAACCTTTAATTCCATCCCAGCCTTGTACCCACAAGAGCACCATTTCTCTCAAGTACCATCTTTATGAGCATACAGAGGGGCTGAGATACAGTGACAAGGAGGTGTTAGAAATACCTAAGCGTTTGGAAATTACTTTCATTTTAAGGAGCAAGGAAAGTATTGTCAGGCTATACTATGTGTTGTGGATTATTTCCTGCTTTAGAGACGACTGCAGTCTTCACTTACGGCATGTTTTGGGGTTTTTTATTTTTGTTTTTTTATTATTATTTTCCCCTGCTTTCTGCATGTTGCGTGTGAGAAGTGGCAGGATTGGGCACGGCATGGGACCGCGCTGCGGAGCAGGTGCCTGGTCCCCGGGTAGGGTGCAGAAGGACCGCCGCGGGATGGCCGCTAGGGGGCAGTGTTGCAGTGAAGGTCTGTGCCGCGTGCAAAACGAACGCGCGCGCGCGGAAATGACTTTTTCCATCTCTCTGTATTTTCTTTTTCTGTCAGCATACAAGATACCCTCTGACTAGCTGGAAACTGAGATAAAGCGTAAATCTGAGGAATCACTGAGTTGTTCTTTTCCTCTCAGATTCGCGTGCCTTCATGTACAACAGAAATGTAGCGCAGGCACCTACTGTTACGGGGATGTTTTTCTCTGGACTTTTTAAGGCTTCTCCATTCTTCCTGGTTGATTTCTATCTTCCCTCTGATTTCTGTGTAGAAATGGTGGGATTAGGAACTCACATTAGGATTTTTATGTTGTGGAACAAAATATTCCTGCTTTTCCTAAAATGCTGAAAGACTGGCCACTGTCTTAAAATTATTATTACTTTTAGAAGCTGTTATTGTAATATAATCAAGCAAGAAAATGAAGTTAAAAAAAATAAAGCTCCAGTGCAGGTACCCCAGGCTCAAGTACAATTTAGTTATGATTCCTTCAAGCATTTTTCTTTTTTCCTTTTGCATTATACACAGCAGTGTACTTTGTCTGTGTTTATAGCATTTGACAACATGGTAGATTGGTGAAAAGACAGAAGGCATAGAAATACATAGCGGAATGCTGTTGCATTTTCATATTGTCAGAGTGATTAATGACAAGCACTGTAGTTTGCCAGTAACAGAAAGGAGCAAATGTTGCTGCATTTCTGAATTGATACTCTTTAGTAGACACATTGGGAATCTGCAAGCCTAGAAATAAATTCCTCTAATAACGATGAGAGTGTCTTTGTCCCTGCAGTGTAGTAAAGTGATGAACAATTCTCTTTACTGTCTTTAAATCCTCTGGCACAATAGTAGTGCCATTTAGGCTGTGTTTCTTCTTGTCAATTTTGATGCACAATCATTTGGTCAGTTCCCCAAGCCTTTACACATCCTAAGAACTGATGTCAGCTTCCACACCCTGTAGCAGGGAAGAGCTTTCTTCCAATATGCGTGTCTGGGAAGTACTCCAGAAGCATGGTGATCTTAAATATAACCTTAGAATGTGGACCGTAGGAATCTGACAAGCTGGCATTCCCTGAAGTCTTCAGGCACAAAAGACCACTTGGCTTCTTGGATATATCTTGAAGCAGGACTATCCAAACAGAGTTGAATTTTCTCTCCTGGCAATACATAAATATATGAGCTTGTCTTTTTTTCCAGACAATAACTTTTCAAATGTCAGAATATCCTGTAAAATGTGAGTTTTCCTGTTCAGGAACACAGTAATTTTGCTGTCATTTCTTCCCAGGTTTTCCTGGCTAAAAACCTTTTCTGTTATGAGATTGAGAAAAAAACCTCTCGCCTTTCCTCACTGAAGGTGAGGAAAATCCTAATGACAGAGGATGAAGTTGTAGAGGGGAGTGTAGACTGGGAATGGAGATGTTTTCTACTTCCTTTTCTGGAAGCCTGACAATTCATCTTGCCAGATGTAGGAGGGACTTCCAGAAAGTTAATATTAGAAAGAAAAGAAGGAATGGTGGAAAAATATCAAAGTACTTTCAGAAAAAGTGTTTAGATACCACTAAGAAGGGAACATAGCTAGACATGAATTTATTAGTAAATTTGTTTCCATTATCCATCCAATAAATCTACTAATGATGTGTATAATGCACTACTATAGTCACCATTTCCAGCCTCTTATGCTATCTTGTTCCTTACTCGATTTTTTAATTCAAAATAAAAATAAAGTCAGTATTTTGGAACCATAAGAAGAGTAAGTAATTGACATGCAAAGAATAATATGTGGCATTTCCCCTTTCTCCTTTTTTCTTCTTTACTAAACATTCAAACAAAAAATGAGGGAGAAGAAAATGTATGCAATTCTCCAGCATTTCATTTTTGAAACTATAAAACTTCCAGGAAATGCATGTACATTGAGTAAACTCCTGCCCTAGAGTAATTGCATACTGTAATAACATCGGTGTGGAGTCTCAATAGCAGATACAGAGCTATTCATGATGTTTTGACATCAGTTCTCCAGTCAGTTCTGAAAATGAAATTAGACCTGTAAACAATACCTGAGTGATTCGATGGTTTGTCTGTTTCCTTTGTAAAAAAGAGAGGGCAGTTGTCCTTACAAGAGGAAGAGATCTGTAGATCCGTGGCAAGGTCTCTGTAACCACTTGCCTTGTGTGCTTCTAATGCTGATTCTTCTCTTTCTTATGGCACTGTAAGTCAGAAGCAACTCCCTTGCTTTCAGTGGAGTTGCACTACTATAAAAGCAGTAGCAAAAGAGAATTAGAACTCATGACTCTGAAAGAGATAGAAGTCATTTTGCAACAAACTTTTATTTCAGTTTATGGTCTGTGGAGCAATAGTGTACAGTCATATATGCAAACATTTATAGAAAGAGACTTATCAGTCACCTCGAGTCTCCAAGTAAACTCCTACCTGGATTTACCCTTTTTAAGCCTCTTTTTCAGAATTGTCATTCACTACTGTAGTAGAAATCAGCAGAAGTTACAGACACTTAGTTTTTGAAATCAAGTCCATGATATTCACTGCAGTCAAGAATCTGACAAAGATATAGTGTCTTTTCTGGTGAAAAACAGGTGGGAACTTATCACAGTCACCAAATCCTTTTCCTTCACCAACTCAGATTACTTCAGTAACTGGTTACAGTTAACTCTCCTCCTCCAAAGTAGCTAAAACAAGGAAGAGACTGGAATAATAACATAGAAAGGTGGAACAGTTAACATTGAGACTAGCTGCTAGAAATGTTGAAATGGTAATGCAGAACATTCTTGCCATCATCTGAGCATTGTATAACATGCTAAGCCAGAGCAGAAATGATATATCAAGATTTATAGTACTTTGGGACACCTCAGTGAACTGCCTTTGATTTCTCCCTGTGCTTAAATGGAAGAGAGACAGGTGAGACTGAAGCTGAGAACAGGATTCTTGATTCAACTTGCCCTTTGTGCTGGCATCACTGATGACTCTGGGAGCATGCTATGTTTAGCCTCTCCGGTCTCTCCAAGGTTCTGCAGGAGACAGAGGAGGTGCACATTGTTTCAGAAGATTACCACAGACTTGACTTCTGAGGTGTGCGTGCTTCTGCAATCGTGAATAGAGTAGAAGGTCGTATTGGAAAAAAACAAAAAGCTATGAATAACTAGTAGCTTTCTAGGACTTATCATTAGCTAATGTTTTGTATTGTAAAAATTTGCAACTTTGGTCAAAGGGCATGCAATGATTATTCTTTGTGTTACCTTTGAATTGTCTGGTCATTAAACAGTGGATAATATAGCAGAAGTTTTTTTATAAACCTTTTTTTGCTCTCTGAAATTTTTTCTCTCATTTGTGACTTCAAAGCAATGCTACTGTCTTGCACAAAACAGCCAAGCAGCTAATCTCATTCCATTCATCCTTTTCTATTTTCCTTTTTTGATACTGTTCTTTCATTATTGTCACCTATGTAAATCCTGGGATGCAATCAGGGTTCCTCGCCAGTTAGGCTAAATGACAGCAGGTTGCTTAGCACTTTTGGAGAGTGACAAACTGATAAGATACTCCAGATTCCTTACCTGTTTAAAGAGAAGAAACAGCAGTAGCTGGCAGGATAGCTTTGTTATACTTTGCTTTGATCCTAAGTAATGAGAAGGATGAATAAACAATGCACCACTGTCATTAATGCAGTTATTTTGGACATTTGGTATTACTAAGTGTTCTTTCTGCTGCTATTAGCAATATTTCTAAAGGAGACTAGGCGTACAAATTCACATAATCATCCAGTGGGACAAATCTGACCTCAAGGCTGATGAATGCTTAGCCTGTTCCTACATTTGCTGAAGGAAAAAAGACAAAGTGCAACTTTGTATTCCCGTAACAGGTAGACGAGAGTGAGGATCTAACTGACAGTTTTCAGAAGCCAAGATCAGGAGCAGAGGGGCCTCTCTTAGCTTACAGCTCATACTGAGGGGGCCTCTTTATCCTCTACAGTTAAAACGCACTGGCCTCTTGTTTCTTCTTTGTGAAGTTGTTAGCTCCACAGATTGTTCATTACATCCTTTTAGGTTTACGCCTACAGCATAGGCCCAAGCTCCATATGCCGTAGCTCAGGCCCAGGCCCTGGAATGGGGCTCTTGGGCCCATCGGCAGGGGCCAGTAAGGCCAGTTGATACCTGTGATGCCCTGGCACTCTGCTTGTTTCTGTGGCTCCAGCTCAGCTGTCACCTTGAGAATTTTGTTGTACTTTTTTTTTTTTGTGACAGTTTGAAAGAAGCAGCCTCAGTGTGTTCAAGCTGCTTCTCCCTTAAGCCTGGTGACTAATGGAAAAGGACCAAGTCTGACTGCTGCCTAAAGCATAAAGATCATCACTAGACAAATGAATTTGAAAGCTTTACTAGACTTGTTTTAATTTTTACATTTTTCCAAAGTATTCTTATTTTACATACATAACCCCTGATCTAGCCACCCACCTGATGAGGAGCAGAGCTCCTGCAGATGGGCTATTTCTGTGTGACTAGCCAAGGCGGAAGGCTGCGCAGCATATGTCCACCCTGGATGGGACCCAGCACCCAGCCACCTCAGCGCTGACTGCGGTAAACAGATTTAATCTTGCACTCCATCTGCACAAATCTTTTGCAGTTAGGTTTTACATTAGTACCGTTTGAGTCAAAAAAGGGTAGGTTACTAATCCAGAGTGACACACAGGTTCTGAAGGGAGGTCCTGGCCTCTTACTGCATCACGGATTTTGCCACTTAGTGGTAAAAAGCACAAGAAATCTTGGCTACAGTGCTGTAATAATCCTTAAATTTAAATATTTTCTCTAGTCAGCATTTTTGTACTTGAAGTATGTTTTGAAATGCAAATTATGCACTGAAGTCATCAGTATATACCAGGCAAAGACTGAAAAATTGAAATAAACCCTTTGTGTTTATATACAAAGTGTACATGCGTACATTGCACATGCACGGCTAAACTATTCTATGGAGACGGCTGTTGAATTAAATGGCTATTAGAAAAAAAATACCAAAAAATTCTTTGAAGTTACATAGAAGATGCTAAGAAGATTTTACTTTTGACAATGAAGAATCTAACAATTAGGATTAAATATGATTTTAGGGATTCTCATCTTAACACGCTTGATATTGTAAGTAATATAAATGGTGTGTTGTGTGTGATTTCTACTAATATGCAGCTCCTTCTGTCATCCACTTTTCTGCTAAGGCGTATTTATAGTAAGTAGAATAAATTAATTACAGAACCATGTAATACAAGGATGTAATTCCATCTAGTAAAATCCCCTGAAGCGGAGCCTTGGGATGTTTGCCATGTAAGGGAAGAAAAGCATAGGTAAGTAGACCTTGCTCCTATGTCAAAGCTTTTCCCTGGGGTTGATGTGTAAAAATAAGAAAGATTGTTTCATTCTTCTACAGCTTGTTTTATTGAGCTTTTTCCTGGCTAGCACAGAAAGCAGTAGGATTCCTTCTACCTTTCATCTCCCTCCCTTTCTTTGGTATGTATGTGTCTACAAATGAGCAGCGTATTTTCTTCCTGCCTCATTTCAAGCAAGCTAAACACCTGCTCTACTTTTTTAAGTAGGTATAGCCATAGCTTTTGATTTTTAAACAGCATTTTCTTAAAATCTCAATCTACTTATTTGACCTGTTGTTAAAGGAACAATGAAAGAAAGATTTCTCTAAGAAATAAAAGGCAGATCTTGGGGTGACTGCAGCATTTTATCTGTGTTTGCATAGCATAATGTGCATAGTCAGCTATTTCTCCTGCAGTTAATGTACAACTTTCATAATAATTTCAGTCCATTCTGTACAGATATTTTACTGCAGAAGCCCCATTGAGATCAGTACAGTTCTTTGCTGATGCTGGAATGTGCCTATGACAATCACTAGATTTACCTGGGGCTGAACCAGAAATAATCAGGGCCTAGAGAACTAAAAATGTAGCTTACCACAGCTTGATCATAAAGAACTGTTCTTCCCTGTACAGCCCCCTCCCCTCCCTGAGAGGGGAAGTTGCTGTAGCTTAAAGAGCTATTTTGCTGTCACTATTTTATCCTCAGGGGGCTATGGTTTTGTGTTTCCTAGTTATAGAGCGAAAGAGAAGAAAGTATCTGTGGAGAACCAATTGCACGAGCTTCCACTGCAGTTAGCTGGTTACTCTGGCGAGCAAGAAGAGATTTTCAAGACTTTCTTTAGCACTGCAGCCAAAACAGGGGAAATCTCAAGATCTTTCTGTGACAATCTATTTCAGTGCTGTTTCCTACTGTTAAATAAGCCAGTAACATAGAGCTGCAGTTCTTCAAACTCTAAGAAAAATGTAATTATGTTTTGAAATTATTCGTTATTTGTCCAAGCAGTGTTAGTAACAATTCTCTTGCAGCCACTGGTAGGTCACATGCCATGAATAGGATTGGGATGTCAGGTTGTCTTTCAGGGAGACTCTGACATTTCCTTCTGGCTGCTGCCTAGACTGCATTTTTCTCTAGCTCATGTATGCGGCAAGTGGATCTGAAGAGCTGGAGAAAAATTGTGTTGCTAGGCTGGAAATCCCTGAGATGTCAGCCACAGGGAAGGTGGGAAATGTGATTAATAAGGGCAGAGGAAGTAAAGTTTCTTTAGTCCCTGTTGTAAATCCACACTTTTTAGTTGTGCCTTATTGCCCTTAAGAGCATCTGAGTTTTTCATTGTGCTAAATATTAATAATCATAGAAGACATACTTCCTTCTAACAAAGAATCAGTATTAAAATAGAGGAATTTGTATTATTCCAGCAGAAACGTTGCCACTTCTTCCCCTGTTTTTCCTCTTCCTCAGTTTTCTTTCCTGCTTAGATTTTCTTTTCTGTAAATTTAATGAAACAATGAACATTGTTGCAGACCAAGCTATCTAATTATTGTGTTTTGAGGAAATGTGCAGACTTTCTTGGAAGGTTTATTTGCAAATTCCAAACTCCTTGATTTTATGGGCAAATTAAAAGATCTATGTTAAATTTAACATAAGCCTGTGTTCCACAGCATTTAAAATTCTTGTTGTAGATCCTGGACAATTTCCTAGAAAAAATTCTTAGGGGTTTATGTCACAAAAAAATCTATAGCCCCTAGGGGCTGCAGCAGGAGAAAGAAATAGGCCAAAGGTACATCATTCCAAAAATGTTCCTGGGCTTAATCTCTCATAGTGCCTGATTAATAGTTTCGTATGCCACAGAGGGATGATAAAGACCCTAATACTCTTATTGCTGTAGACACACCTCCAAACTCAGTGTGCGCCAACTAACGTGACCACGTTTGCATGTTTAAAAAATGGGCAGCTCCATCATGTTGCCGAACTCTTCATGCTAATAAAGCACCTGAAGCTTTCTGCTATGATATAATACTGAAAAGTTTTATAGTTATGGATTTTCTTACCAAGGTGGGTCTCTCTAAAACATCAAAATACGAGTTACAAAAACTTCACACAGTGAAACAAGCACTACAAATATTCTGTATGGCTTCGTGCATCACTTTTATTTGGTTACTTTGTCCACAAAAAAGCAAAATAAGATTTGTTAAATGGTTAGGTCACAGTAGCAGTGGCACGCTATGGACATTTTTATCAAGTCTCTTTTAATATACCTGACAATTAACAACTATTAGCTAAAAAGCATCCCCACCTGGGGTAGTTAATAGCTACAAATTAACTGTAGCTCCTTGGAAATCTCATGTCTTTCTCTTCTTCATAATTTCTTATGCCTGGAATCTTGCTCTAGTTCTTCAGGATCGTAATTACATTTTGTTGTACAAAAACATAAAGGTTATTATACTCAAATCAGAGGAAAACTGAACATATTGATTATATTATTAAATAGAGCACTAATATCTCAATGCAAACTTTAAATGGACCAGTAAATAAACTTAGAATGTTGTTATGATTGGTTTGAGCACTGATAATCTAAATACACATGTATTCTACTAATTACTTCTTTTACTGTGAGTGAATAAATATTGTTAAATTGAACCAGTCAGTTTTAAATGAAGATTACTTTTAAGTTTCATTTCAAATCTTTTTTTTTTGTGACTAATTCTCACTGTCCAGTGGGACATATGGACTATATGAAAGATCAGAGCCTCACAGTATGTGAGCTTCTTTTCTCTGATAAATGGACTTCATCTGTTCAGCTTCTATTGATTCTTGCTGTACTGCTGTGTTCCCAAAAGACTAGATTTCTGTTTAGCTTCTGTGTTCTAAAAACAGAAAAAAAAAAAAGAAAAAGGTAGGAGATAACTGAAGACAGAAACTGCATTAAACTTACCTGTTACAGTCTTAATCTGCATAGCCTTAGAGTCTGTTTCAGTGATATTCTGCTTTTCCCCCCCGGTGATTCAAGAATAGGACATGCAATGTGGACTCTCCACTGCCCAGATAGATTTATGAAGGCCTTTGCAGCAGTACCTGACCATCTGACATTGTACAGAGCTGGCCTCTATCATCACATCAACAACAATTTTTTTAATTAATGATTTTTGCATAATTTGAGCCAGCTTTACAGCTATTTTATTCCTCGAGATAAATGATGAACAGATAGAAGGATGATGTGAAGGGGATTCTTTACTAGACTTGTGCTGGCCAGACACAGTTTATTCTCCTGAGAGCTACCTCCAGAACTGATAGTGTTTTTCTAGAAGCTATTCCATCCTGTCATCATAAACTTTCCTAACTGAGTTAGATCATGTGTAGCATTTACTTGCATAGCTTACTCCACTTTTATTTTCACCCTGCATGGCTTCAGACAGCCCAAGCATGGTCTAAGTGTATAAAAGCCAATTCCACTTTCTATCATTATTTCTATTCAGTGGTAACAAGTTGATCCTTCTGGCTGCCCATTTGTCTTCAGCAACCAACCAGATCCAGACACCACTTTCCTTGCCTGGAAATGTGCTCAGCTAGTCTGTGGGCAAATGATCTTTGATGTCCAAATTTTTTATCAGCATACTGGGTTTTCAGATCATGTCATACGTTCCCCTTTTACCTCCAAAGGCAGTATGTTACAATACTCCTAAATTGTGCTGTACAAGCAAATATGGTGACTGGAGTTCCTTAATCTGCACTGAAAGACATCTGATTCCTGAAATGAGTACATACGGTGTCAGAATCACTTTTTAGCAGTCTATTAATTAAGAATACGTAGGATGCTAGAAGATTTGAATCATATCGTTGTTAAGTGGGAGGATGAAAACTATGTGCCTGAAAGCACCCAGTTATCAGTTACCAATTTTGAGAGTGGTCTTGCTTTAAGTCAGCGACAAGGTGACTGTACACACATGGGCAAGCATTTGAAGGAGAACCGGGTTACTCATCAATATTTATTAAATTCCTGTTGTATCTGTTGAACAAGTTAAAGTTCCCAACTTCCTGCTTTCATGTGGCTTTGGACTCCAAGCTGACCCAGCTCCGACAGACCGACTGATTGGGAGGCACAGGGGGGTTTTCAGGAGATTCCTTCACCAGGAAAATCCTGAGTCAGCGGCGTTAACCCGACTCACACCGCCAGCTCTCCCCAGAGAGGCTGACGAGGTATGGGAGTTGCCATGGTCACCACCCCTCATAGTCCTTAAATTTTTGCCGGGAGGTGAAATCTGCCACAGCGAGTAGCAGATCAGGGGCACCAACCTGTGGCTCGTTTTGTCGGGTGCGGAAGCCTCACAAGGTGGCCCTAGGAGCCCAGCAGGCAGACAGAGTTCCTCTGAGGAAGAGGGAAGAACTAGAGACCAGGCGCTGCAGCAGTGGGTGTGGGAGGTTGTGCGGCAGGGCACAGGAGTTCTGCCCTCCTCACTTGTGAGTCCTACCTATCTACTGGTAGTCTGTGACCACTGTTTTTGTCATGGTCTCCATCAGGCAGAGAGCTTGCCCCAGAAAGACTGTGGCGACCCAAACGGAGAGCCTGTTCCAAACTGTGGCTACGCAGGTCTCTGGCTGCAGGGAGTGCCAGAGCCTGCTGCTGCCGGGGGAGGGCGGCAGACATTCCACTTGCGTGAGGTGCAAGACGGTGGAAGATCTGCTCACCATGGTGGCCAAGCTGAAAGATGAGGTGGAGAGACTGAGGGCCATCAGGGACTGTGAGCGGGAGATCGACTGGTGGAGTAACTCCCTGGTGTGCC
>WKFP01014810.1:345828-418849 GCA_011057875.1 Pterocles orientalis | reverse complement strand
CTACCCACTACTCATAGTTCAGGTGGGCAGTGATGAAATTGCTCAGAGGAGCCTGAGAACTATGAAAAGAGATTTCAGGGGTTTAGGGCGGATAGTCCAAGGAGCGGGTGCGCAAGTGGTGTTCTGTTCTGTACCTTCTGGGGAGGTGCAGGACATGGGGTGGGCTAGGAAAAGACAAGTCATGAATAATTGGCTGAGGGACTGGTGTCGAGACAGGAACTTTGGGTTCTTTGACCATGGGGTGGTTTACTCAGCCCCTGGCCTGTTGTCGAGGGATGAAACTCATTTGTCTCATAGGGGGAAACGCATCCTAGCACAGGATTTAGCAGGGCTCATTGGGAGAGCTTTAAACTAGATTTGAAGGGGGATGGGGCTGTAACTGGGCTTGCACCAGTGGGGCAGCGCTCTAGCATTGATGAAGACCGGGGGTCCTCCCATCCTTCTAGGGTGAAACCGGCATGCTCAGCTCGCTCCCTGAAATGCCTGTACACAAATGTGTGCAGCATGGGGAATAAGCAGGAGGAGTTAGAAATCTGTGTTCGGTCAGGAGATTATGACCTGGTGGCAATTACAGAGACATGGTGGGACAGCTCACATGACTGGAATGTAGTCATGGGTGGCTATACCCTTTTCAGGAAAGACAGGCCAGCAAGGCAAGGGGGGGCAGTTGCTCTTTAGGAGAAAGAACAACTTCGATGTATTGAGTACTGGCCAGGGGTGGGTGACGAGCGAGTTGAGAGTTTGTGGGTGAGAATTAAGGGACAGGCTGGCATGGGTGATGCTGTTGTGGGTGTCTATTACAGGCCACCAGATCAGGACAAGGAAGTCGACGAGGCCTTCTACAGGCAGCTGGTAGCAGCCTCGCAGTCACAGGCCCTGGTTATTGTGGGGGATTTTAACTACCCTGATATTTGCTGGAAGGCCTACTCAGCCAGCCATCCGCAGTCCAGGAGGTTTCTCCAGCACATTGATGATAACTTCCTGATGCAAATGGCGGATGAGCCGACTAGGAGAGGAGCGATGCTAGATCTTATTCTCACGAATAAGGAGGGTCTGGTTGAAGGAGTGAAGGCTGAGGGTGTCTTGGTTGCAGTGACCATGAGGTGGTGGAGTTCAGGATCTCGTGTGGCCGTAATAAGATACAGAGCAGGACAGCAATGCTGGACTTCAGTAGGGCCAACTTCGGCCTTTTCACGCAATTGCTAGGGGAAATCCCATGGGACAGGGTACTTGAAAGTAAAGGGGCCCAAGAAAGTTGTTCAGCGTTCAAGGAGTGCTTCTTCCAAGCTCAAGATCAGAGCATCCCAATGGGTAGGAAGTCGAGAAAAGGTGCTAGGAGACCTGCATGGCTAGACAGGGATCTGCTGGGAAAACTCAAGTGCAAAAGGAGAGTCTACAGATCATGGAAGGAGGGGCTGGCCACTTGGGAGGAATATAAGAATGTTGTCAGAGAGTGTGGGGAAGCAACAAGGAAGGCTAAGGCCTCCTTAGAATTAAAACTTGCTAGAGGGGTCAAGGATAATAGAAAGGGCGTCTTCAAATACATTGCAGATAAGGCTAACACCAGAGGCAATGTAGGCCCACTGATGAATGAGGTGGGTGCTCTGGTGACAGAAGATACAGAGAAGGCAGAGTTACTGAATGCCTTCTTTGTCTCTGTCTATACTGCTGGAGGCTTTCCTGAAGAGTCCCGTACCCCTGAAGCCCCAGAGGAAGTCAGGACAAAGGAGGAGTTTGACTTAGTAGATGAATCATAGGATGATAGAATGGTTTGGGTTGGAAAGGACCTTAAAGATCATCAAATTCCAACCCCCCTGCCATGGGCAGGGACACCCTCCACTAGACCAGGTTGCTCAAAGCCTCATCCAGCCTGGCCTTGAACACCTCCAGGGATGGGGCATCCACAACCTCCCTGGGCAACCTGTTCCAGTGTCTCACCACCCTCATAGTGAAAAATTTCTTCCTAATGTCTAGTCTAAATTTACCCTCTTGTAGCTTATACCTGTTACCCCTTGTTCTCCCACTGCACTCCCTGATAAAGAGTGTCTCCCCATCTCTCCTGTAGGCCCCCTTCAGATACTGGAAGGCTGCTATTAAGTCTCCTCGGAGCCTTCTCTTCTCCAGGCTGAACAACCCCAACTCTTTCAGCCTGTCCTCATAGGGAAGGTGCTCTAGCCCTTTGATTAATTTTGTGGCTCTCCTCTGGACTCTCTCCAACAGGTCCATGTCTTTTTTATGTTGGGGGCCCCACATCTGAACACAGTACTCCAGGTGGGGTCTCACGAGAGCAGAGTAGAGGGGGAGAATCACCTCCCTTGACCTGCTGCTAATGCTTCTCTTGATGCTGCCCCGGACACGGTTGGCTTTCTGCGCTGCAAGTGCACACTGCTGGCTCATGTTGAGCTTCTTATCCACCAATACCCCCAAGTCCTTCTACTCAGAGCTGCTCTCTATCCATTCTCTGCCCAGCCTGTATTTGTGCTTGGGATTGCCTCGACCCACGTGCAGGACCTTGCACTTGGCCTTGTTAAATTTCATGAGGCTTGCATGGGCCCACCTCTCCAGCCTGTCAAGGTCCCTCTGGATGGCATCCCTTCCCTCCAGCGTGTCCACCACACCACACAGCTTGGTGTCATCAGCAAACTTGCTGAGGGTGCACTCGATCCCACTGTCCATGTCTCCAACAAAGATGTTAAACAACACTGGTCCCAGTACTGACCCCTGTGGAACACCACTTGTCACTGGTCTCCACTTGGACATTGAGCCATTGACCACCACTCTTTGAGTGCGACCATCTAGCCAGTTCCTTATCCAGCGAGTGGTCCTTCTGTCAAATCCATGTCCCTCCAACTTAGAGACAAGGATGTCATGTGGGACTGTGTCAAAGGCTTTGCACAAGTCCAGGTAGATGATGTCAGTTGCCCTTCCTCTATCCACCAGTGCCGTGGCTCTGTCGTAGAAGGCCACCAAATTCGTCAGGCATGATTTTCCTTTGGTAAAGCCGTATTGGTTGTCGTCAATAACCTGCTTGTTTTCCATGTGCCTTAGCATAGATTCTAGGAGGATTTGTTCCGTGATCTTGCCAGGCACAGAGGTGAGACTGACCGGCCTGTAGTTTCCCGGGTCTTCTTTATTTCCTTTTTTAAAAATGGGGGTTATGTTTCCCCTTTTTCAGTCTGCGGGAACTTCACCAGAGTGCCACGACTTCTTGAATATGATGGATAGTGGTTTGGCAACTTCATCTGGCAGTTCTTTCAGGACCCGTGGATGTATCTCATCCCATGAAGACTGCGTTAAGGAGCAGTTAAGTAAACTAGACATCCATAAATCCGTGGGTCCTGATGGGATGCACCCACGGGTGCTGAGGGAGAAGTTATTGCTAGACCACTCTCCATCATCTTTGGCAAGTCGCGGGAAACAGGGGAGGTGCCTGAGGACTGGAGGAAAGTGAATGTCACTCCAGTCTTCAAAAAGGGCAAGAAGGAGGACCTGGGTAACTGTAGACCGGTCAGCATCACCTCCATCTCTGGAAAGGTGATCGAACAACTTATTCTTGATGCTGTCTCTAGGCATATCAGGGATAAGCGGATTATTAGAGGCAGTCAACATGGCTTCACCAAGGGGATGTCATGCTTGACCAACCTGATAGCCTTTTATTGAGGACATTACCAGGTGGATAGATGATGGTAAAGCAGTAGATGTGGTCTATCTCGATTTCAGAAAAGCATTTGACACCGTCTCCCACAGTATCCTCGTGGCTAAACTGAGGAAGTGTGATCTGGATGATCGGGTAGTGAGATGGATTGTGAACTGGCTGGAGAAAAGAAGCCAGAGAGTTGTGGTGAATAGGATGGAGTCTAGTTGGAGGCCTGTATATAGTGGAGTCCCCCAGTGTTGGGACTGATGCTATTCAATATATTCATCAACGACTTGGATGAGGGAATAGAGTGCACCCTCAGCAAGTTTGCTGATGATATGAAACTGGGAGGAGTCGCTGACATGCCAGAAGGCTGTGCTTCCATTCAGTGAGACCTAGACAGGCTGGAAATTTGGGCAGGGAAAAATGTAATGCAATTTAACAAGGGCAAGTGTAGAGTCTTGCATCTGGGCAAGAACAACTCCAGGTTCCAGTATAAGTTGGGTACTGACCTGTTGGAGAGTAGTGTAGGGGAGAGGGACCTGGGGGTCCTGGTAGACAGCAGGATGACCATGAGCCAGCACTGTGCCCTCATGGCCAAGAAGGCCAATGGCATCCTGGGGTGTATTAGAAGGAGTGTGGTCAGTAGGTCAAGAGAGATTCTCCTCCCCCTCTACTCTGCCCTGGTGAGACCGCATCTGGAATATTGTGTCCAGTTCTGGGCCCCTCAGTTCAAGAGGGACAGGGAACTGCTGGAGAGAGTCCAGCACAGAGCCACGAAGATGATTAAGGGAATGGAGCAATCTCCCTTATGAGGAAAGGCTGAGGGAGCTGAGTCTCTTTAGCTTGGAAAAGAGGAGACTGAGGGGTGACCAAATCAATGCTTATAAATATGTGAAGAGTGAGTGTCAGGGGGATGGAGCCAGGCTCTTCTCTGTGACATCCAGTGATAGGACAAGGGGCAATGGGTTCAAGCTGGAACATAGGAGGTTCCACTTGAATAGGAGAAAAAACTTCTTTACAGTAAGGGTGACAGAGCACTGGAACAGGCTGCCCAGAGAGGTTGTGGAGTCTCCTTCTCTGGAGACATTCAAAGCCCGCCTGGATGCGTTCCTGTGTGATCTGATCTAGGTGTTCGTGCTCCGGCAGGGGGATTGGACTAGATGATCTTTCGAGGTCCATTCCAATCTCTAACATTCTGTGATTCTGTGATATGTGATATATATCTGTATGTTATAAGACAGTATACATAAGCATATATGTGTATACTTAAATAAGAAATATAGTCTGCATATATGTAGTGATGGATAACAAAAGTCCAATTTCTATTAGTTAATGTCAAACATGACATTCTGTGCCTCTTTTTTAAGTACTCTGTTCTGATTGCAAATATCATAAACCCTTAATGGAGTCCGTTTCCAGGGAAAAATGCTATTTTCACCTCTGACCGTATACTCCTATCTCATGTCCTGCCTTTCAACAGTCTGACAATTCTTGTGTTCTTTTTTGCAGCGGACAAGTGAGAAGGAAAGGGTGGGGTGGAACCAAGCTTGAATTTTTTTATTTGCTGAGTTATAATTTAACAACGTTAATAGATTATAAGCTTGACAGATTATAGCCTTACGAACTATAGTCAGGTTGGCTGAACTAATAAGGGTAACTATTTATTACTTCTCAATTTGACCCTGTGTGTCAATGCCTGTTTTTCAGTTAGAAGATCTGAAACCTATGGTCGAGGTGCCACTGCAACGTATGTTGTCCATATGCAGTAAATTTGGTCCGTGTAGACACTGTAACCATTCAGCAGGGATTCCTGGACACCCAGGCTACTCAGGTTGCCAGAGTGTGAAAACCTGGTAAATCACCACTCAAAAGAGTACGACAGTAGTTATGCCTAAAATCAGTAGTTTGCTGCCAGAATTGGTAGGGCTGGCAGGCTGCTCTGAAAATATATTTGAGATTCTTTACTGTGCTACATGTACCACGCACAATCAGACTTTCCAAACAGATGCATGCAGTCAGTCTTTGAAAAACTGGAGGGAAGGGGTTTTGCTTTTAAGTCACTATAGAAATTAAAATATTTTACTACTTTATTACTTTGAATTACAGAATTTTGTCATCTGGAAAATATATCAGTGTGAACATGCTCCACATCAACAACATAGAGAGAAAAGGAGTTTATGAGCAAGTGTATTTTCAGGTCGTCAAAGAATACATGGGTTTTGTCATTAGAAGATTTTATTTTGCTAGCAATATATTACATTAACTTGTCAATAAATGACAAGGCTTGTAATAGTTCATTAGGCTTGTAAGAACGTGCAGGCACTTTGCTTGGGTCTTTGTCTCTATAACTACATAATTTTACAGGGACAGTGAAAGCAATTATTCTACTTCTCTCTGACTTATCAAGTTGATGAGCAGCCTATTCTCTACTTCACGTTATTTAGAATAAAGATAATAACTTTCTGATATAGACCCTTTTAGGCAGCTGCACATTGTTCAAATTCTCCGTATTACCAGAAGTACAATCATATGTGTTAGCTGAAATAGCTTTTGCTCTTTATTCATGAGGTAAGAACTTGTTGCTTAGTAAGTTATGATTGACAGTGTCTAAGACCTTTCGTTGGTCACAAGACTAATATGCATCATACTCTGAACTTTTTTTTAAATAAATACATAGAAATAGAATGTGTATATAGAGAGTATGTATTTGTGTATATAGATATACAAAGTCCCTCATAACCACCGCATTTAATTTTTTGAGCTGCTAGGTGGTAATAGTTGCCAATTTTATGGTAACCTTTACTGTTCATCTACTTTTCCACAAAATGCACTGTTTTTCCTGTTTATCCCAAATATTGCAAATACTTTATTTAACTGCTGTAGATGATCATTTACAGTATCCAAAGGTAAAAAGCAAGTTTTCAAATGCTGTCACTCTAAAAATACTTACCAAATTTTAATGGTGCTGAAAAAAACTGTTTTCTGTGTGGAGTAAGGGGTTTTGTTTGTTTTTCCATTGTACGGACTGGTATCAGAATTACTTAAGATATGTTTGTTGAACATGGAAAAGATAGTGTAAAGTATTTTATCAGAACAGGCTCTTTGTGACTCAGAAATATTTTCTCCTGGTTAACAGTATGATTCATGCTCTCCTGTATTAATGTAATTTTCTCTGCTTTTCCCATTCCTATAATTTCTGTATAATTCACAACATTTTAGTTTCAGAAAAATATAACTGCTTACTACATGCTACTTTTACAGTAAGACCTAGTAATAGTAACTCGGGCCTAAGTTTATGATCTCAAATTAATTATCCAAATGAAAGAGAAAAGGTGTTTTAAATGAAATTTTATTATAAACTTTTTTTCAAAAGCAATCACTTATCAAAAAGGCTTTTAACGGACTGAAAAACTCTAAAAGGTAAAAAATACCTAGCACAAATATAGGCAACAATATTTTAAGAAGATAATGCTACGTACTCTGTTATTACTATGATTTTCAGTGAAATGAAGAAGTCTTATTTTCTTATGCCAGTATATGTATTTTTGCACAGATCTGCTATACCTTAAATGGGATAAATAGCATCTTTCAGGCTCAGGGAATCAACAGCCAGTATTAACAGGTATCATCAGTTTTCTGTTGTTCCTCTTCCTCTAAAGCCACCATTGTAGGGGGATTTTGAGGTAGGCAGTGAATATAAAAAACTGAACAGGACTATTTTGGAGGATAAATCACGTTGTTACAGGTTGAACTAAAAATTCTCTCATTGAAAATTATAGGATTTAAGGACTTAGTAGTAATTACAGGGGAGTACTGAGGGGACATCCTGTAATATATACCTGCAATATTGCTTCACACATACTTATACTCTGGGCCACGAATTCACTGACATGAATTTTTAATTTATGAATTATGGTGGTAATTTGGGGAATTTATGAGAGCTGGTTTCCTCCAGATGGATATGACTTGTTAGTTCTCTATAATGCTAGATCTTGCACCTGTTTCTGTGTCCAGGCTCTAGAAACTATAGTTTCTTTTCGTTAATTTAGCCTTACGATTTAGAACACATTCAATTTTTATCAGATTACTCTAAGTTAAAAATTATGTATCTTGTCACACCTGTCCCCAAACTGGAAACAAAGCACTTGAAAGTGCAGTAGGGCAGGCACCACACTTGTGATCTACCAGGCAGATGCATCATGTTGGAATACGCCATGTGTTCAGCAGCAAAACCTGGGAGCCAGAAGGTGCTGCTGGGTTTCACAGTATTGCCTTAGAACGTGTCTATGAGTATTTTAATTTGGGTCGGGATATCCTGCTTGCTGTGCTTTGTGTCACACTGAAAATCGCACAAACTGGGTTCATTTCAGATGAAACCAAGCTGGAAGAGGCTCTCTCCGGGAGCCTATCTAGTGCACTCCAGCAGTTAATGGGCTCTTGGTCTGTGGGACATGTGTACATCTGGGCAAGCCAGGTGGGCTACCACCTCTTGCCAGAACACATCTGTGTCCTCTGGGCCAATTGCTCCACCTTCCAGCTGCCGTCCTGTAGACACAGGTACTAGGATTTTGAAGGACAGTGGAAATATTTGCTCAGTGTGTTGTTTAAACAGCAGAACAGAGGCTGTTTGAGGCTTCAGGCTCTGGTGGTAGCAGAGGGCACTGGAGCTGTGCAGAAGGGATGTTTCAAACTGTCCGGGTGCAGCTAGACTGGAGCAGGGAACTGCAGGCTGGGACCTCTCCCAGTGGTCCCACCATGCCTGGAGGTGGGAAGCAGAGCCGGACCCAGCACAGTGAGCCATGGGTAGACCTACAGAGTAGCCCAGGGCAGGTTCTGAGCTGAAATATGGCTTGAAGGTCTGGAGAGAAACCCCAGGTGAGGTTTCTCGCAGTCATTTCTCACTGTGTAGCTAGGCTAATCAAAACCCAATGCCAGGTCACGCTGCTGTACACATCAGAGCTGGCCTGAAGCAGTCTGGGCCTCCTGAAGTGGGGGAAGGAGCCTGGAGAGCCTGGGAGGGGCCCACAGCACCATGACAGTTAGTCAGACGTGAATATGATTTTTCACTCATGTTTCATTATATCAGGGAGATGCTACAGTAGGGAGGCATCCTGGCTAGAAATGCAGCGTACACTTGTCAGCCATCATGAGGATGAAATGTGGGCATTCCCTTTATGTACAGGCAGAAATGCTTGTTTGTATTTCTGTAAAATTTAGCCACTGTTCTTTTCATGTAATAAGTTTGATTTGGGGGTTTCTTATTATGGCAATTTTTTATAATTTCTTTTTGAAAAGCTATGAAATTTGTGGTTTTATTACCAATTGCATTAATAATTTATTTTGTATAAGGGAGTTGCAATATATTACTCTCTCACCTAGGTCATAATTAATCAAGTACTTTATTTTCTCTACAGAAAAGTTGTTACCTGCTTTTAATCCAGGTATCTAGGCAGTTATCTAAAACACATAATTTTGTCTTTGTTCTGATAAAGGAAAACTTTTTAGGAAAAATAAAGGTGGAATTTTGAAGTTAAAATACATATGCATGGTAAATTATTTTATTTAGTGTGGAAGAAGAATGTATGTTTTATAAATTATATGGAGACTTTCTTTTTACACTATCGATACATGGCATCCAATAGAACCCAATAGAGTTTTTGTATAATTATAAATTTTAGATAGTTATTAGGTTTATTGGTCTCTCATGCTTCATAAAAATGAATTTGTATGTCTAAAACCCAGCAATGACTGACATGATTGTGTTTTTTCATAGTAATTTAATTGTCATTTCTTAGGTACAGTGATTGACACTGAATGGTATTGATAGCAGTAAATGTATGATGGAAAATTGAGTAGCAGACTACTGGGGCAAGAAAAATAGTACAATCAATACAATTCAAGATGTAAACATGTTTATAATGTAATCATAATTTATAATGTTTTTAATTTGTATGCAATGCTGGAGAACCAACTTTCTGGGAAGAGAAGTGAAATTACATTTTGTAATGATGGATGGCATTGTTATGGTTATTTTGGTTGCAGTTTGTTTTTTATTTCTGATCATTTACTATTTTGTGGGTGAAGGGCAGGGCGTAGGGGTGTGAACAGGGTATGTATAGCTGACTCTTTTCCCAGAATGGGCCTATCGAGAAACCTGGGACCAAGATCTAGATGTATCGGTGTCTAAAATGAGATTGTAACTTTTAGTCCAAATGCAGAGACAATATGGAAATCAAATATAAATTAAGCACTCAAAAGACATGAATTCTGTGAAGTAAAATGAAAACATCAAAATCTCTGAAAATGGGTTAGCTGTTTCTTTAAGCAATTTAATTGTAGAAGTTGCTTGACAAAAACAAGTTTTCATGTTTTATTATCTGTAAGAATGGCCTTAAGTATTAAAATTAATGCTCTCACATACTAATACATAATTATTTATACTACTTTGATGTTTTGTGTATTTTTACAAGGTGCTAATTGTCCTGAATCACGTTGACAAAACTGCATAATTTGTAGGTTAATATTAGCATAATCCTACAATACATTGTTTAGCAACAGTATAGAAATGAAGTTTATTGAATGTTTTTCCAATATAATGAATATGAGTCTATGTCTCTAACAATAGTAATTTCCATGACACAGATCATGACTTTTAACTAATAGTGTTCTTTTTCATGTGGGCCAACTGGCTGTGGAGTTTTGCTAAAGCAGAATGTGTCATAGAAGCAGGTTTCATAGTTTAACAAGGAATTTTATCAAAACATCGAGGAGTTGGTTGAAACACAGATGCAAAATTAAGATTTGGTTTACAACAACAAACTAATAACCTCTTGTACCCTGTCTTATGATTGTGACTCTGCTCTGTTCAAAGGTCTTTCCTTTCACCTTTGCCTGACTTCTTAGAAATGGCAGCCTTGTCACACAGAACTTCAAGCTCAATTCCATCCTATAGAGTTCCACTGACAGCATATCCAAATTGGCATCTGTAAATCTTTGTGCAATATCATGTACAATACTACCAAGGAATATTAAATTTTGTTTATAGCAAGTCAGATTTAAACGTTTATTAGAATGATAATCTTTGAAGGAAGGAAAGCACTAATATTTTTATAGCATAATGTAAATTGTGCTACATATTATCTCAGCAGTCGTCTTTGGTTGCTTTTTTTCCTTTCTTGCTTTCCAGAGGCAAAATAAATTCTTTATGTGCTAATGAGAAAAAAGGAAATAACTCCCTCAAGCCATTGCTTAATGTGTTCCCTGCTAGAGTGTCAGTGCATATAGAAAAAAAACCTCTAACATACTGAAGTTAGAGGAATAAGGCTACCTTACTTCATACCAGAGCTCATATACAATGCTTACGCCTTTTGCGATGTATACAAGTCGTGCATGCTAGTCTGGAGTCACTATGGAACCTAACACTTGGCTTCAGGGTGCCCACTTGTATCTTCTTATCAAGCATATGCTAAGAAAAACAGAAGAGGTGGACACGTCAAA
Organism: Pterocles orientalis; assembly: GCA_011057875.1. NCBI lineage: Eukaryota > Metazoa > Chordata > Aves > Pterocliformes > Pteroclidae > Pterocles > Pterocles orientalis. The sequence continues at coordinate 407,712 of WKFP01014810.1, read as the reverse complement.
GAGGAAATACTGCCCAATATCAGATAGTCATCTACTATCCACACCATTTTCACTTGTGCGGTCAAAGGGAAAGGGAGTAAGTAGATGAAGATACAGATGAATGGATTCACTGGGTTTTTTTAGCTCAGTGCCTTGTCTCTGACAGCAAACAAAGGTGGATCCCTCGGTAAGAGTATACAAATCGTAATGACACTTTCCTAACCTCCAAATTGTGTGCTTGGGGATTTCTGAGGCAGACAGAGTCTTTCTGAGTTTTCATAGTCCTCAGAGCATTGCTCTTTTACGAATTCACTCGTGAATTTTTACCATCTATGTTCTGCTGTGCCAAGACTTCAGCAACCTAGCTGCTCAACGTTTGTAGTTAATTAGCCTTCTCCTTCTGTGGGTTTTGAACTTGCCACCTGTTAACAGGATTGCAAATGGTAAAACAAACAAAATCCTCTTTGTTTTTAAATTTTAAAGAGCTATGTAAAGTAGTACTGTGTGTAAAAGGATGTAACACACATATTTAGCAGGGAACCCACTCACTTAGGGTCTCATTTGGGGCAGGAGGAGTGTCCCGCAGCACTCAGTGTGAGCATGAAGCTGCATGGTGATGCTGCCTTTCACACCCCATTTTGCATGGACCTCCACCTGCCACTGCAGCAACAACTGCATTTTCTCTTACTGTTGTAACAGCATTTAAGTACAGTTAATCACTGGAAGAGCACTGATTTTTTTGGTGGATTTGCCTGTCCAAAAAATTCCTCTTCTTTATACTGATGCTTTATATCGGTTTGTACTTATTATACTGAGAGTAACAAGTTATTTTAAGACGTGAGCAACAAGTATTTAAACTTGTAAATTTTAAATATCCATATCTTCTCTCTGCAACTTTTAACTTTTCTTCTCATTGCAACTCTTATTAGCCAAAGCAAAGGGAGGAAGAATGGAGAGTGACAGGAGATTCAATTTGCAAGTGCCGGAATGTAAATTCAGTGCTACTAATATCAACCCCTACTGAATTTTTGTATTTAAGCTGCTGATAAACTTCCTCATGCTGGGAAGAGTAATTTCATTTTGTGAGGAACAGGAGTAAAGCTATTTTTTGTAGTGTCCAAAATAAGAAACCATACTGGATGAAAAGAGATAGATTTTAACTTTTATTTTCTAGGGGTTTTTTTTGTAATATAAAATAAGATTTTTCCCATGTAATTCAGAGTAAGGTAGATAAAAAAAAATTATAATGTGCTTTTCAGTTATGGTTTGACTCATTTTGAAAAATAAAGTATGATATGCATGGTAAATTATCACAATCATTTTAATAAATAAGTTAGGTGAGTGACTACAATTTTTAACCAAATCAATAATACAATAATTTACAATATTGCTAAGAAATGCAACACATATGGCAAATTTTTAACAACGCCTGTGTTCATCTGTAGCTAAGCAGAACGGTCATAAACATTAACTGGGAATCTAAGTGTATTTCTTTGAACAAAACTTAAACATATATAAGATTATTACTATGATTGTGGTCAAGTTTCATAACAGCAATGAAAAACAGGCACAATGAAAAAAAACTGAAAAATGCAAAGGACACACCTGGTTGGGCAAAGGTGGAAACAAGTACCTAGCCATTTGAAGAAGGTCATACTACATGAAGGGAAGAAAACATGGAAGAAAGCTACAGTGGCATAAGATGTTATAGCAGTATGTGAGATGTTTGATTACCATAATGCTTTTTTTGTGAAATGTGTTTTCAAGTTATACTTTTCCCTAATGTATTCAACAAAAATATTTTGAGCTGTGCTTTTTCTTGAAAGATATTTCGTAGTCATAATTTTGATGCCTCAACAGCAATATTCCACCAACTGCTACTGTGTAGAAATAACTATAAATTTATGTATCTATTTTTAATTCTTAAATATACACAGCTTTTGTGCAGTGATTATTTTGTATTTGGTCTTTTCTAACAATTTATTAAATGGTTTATACTGGGTTCCAAAACAAAATTTGTGAGAATACTGTTTAAATAGCAGCTTCACAGTATACTGAAACCTTCCTACAGCTTGAATTGATAGAGAGCAAAGGGAATTATGTCAGCTTCTGTGGGAAGCTATCAGCCCATAAAAGCTTAGAAGAGTCCTTCCATAAACTACTTTTTGATCTTTAAGTCTGTCCTGGTTTTGGCAAGACAGAGTTAACTTTCTATGTAGTAGCTAGTGTGAGGCTATGTTTTGGATTTGTGCTGGGAAGAAGGCTGATAACACACTGATGTTTATAGTTGCTGCCAGGATAGTCAAGGACTTTTCACCTTCTCTGCTGTGCCAGTGTCTGCAGGTGCAGGAGAAGCTGGGAGGGAGCACAGCCCCAATTACTAGCCTAGGATTTTACCTTATGTTTAGGATTGAGACCCAGTTTGGCCAATGATATATTCCATATCATGCATGTCATGCCCAGTATATAGATGAGAGTCTGTCTGGAAGTTGCCTCTTTCTCTGGGTCTCCCCCTCTGGGGGTCATCTCATTCTCTTGGTTGGATCTCGGTCTCTTGGAGGCTTGGGCTCTTATCTGTTTTCTGGGATTGCGGTTTTGTGACTCTTCCTGCTCCAGGATCGTTAGCAGGGAACAGTCTGAGCCTTGGTCATTGGATGGTGAGCAGTTTTACTCATTTATATATTTGTATATATTATTATTATCATTATTATTATCATTATTTTCAGTTTTATTGTAGTTTAGTTATTAATTAGTTGTTATCTCAACCCACAAGTCTGTTTTCCCTTTACCCTTTAATTCTCTCCCCTATCCCTGGGAGGGGGGAGGGTGAGCAAATGGTTGTGCAGTGTTTGCTGGTAGCCAGGTTCAAACCACAACAGTGTCTTTCTTTTTTCTTGGGTGTTTTTTTGATTTTGACTAGTAAGATTTTTTTATTCTGAAAGTTATGGAGGACTGTTTTGTCCCAGTCTGCATCTTTCTCCATCTTTATCTGTCATTGCTATTAATGGCGTGACAGTGCACTTGGTCAATCTGTACTGAGCAGTATTAAAATTAATAGAATAAAAAATAAGGTTTGTGTCCATTTACAGTGACATTTACTGAACACATCATTTGTTAGAGTGGTTTGGAATGTATGTTTGGACTGCATAGGACTAAGCAGTAACTATTCTCTTTTAAATCAAATAAAAGTTCTGTTGGTTAGCAGCTATTAACCTCAGGGCCCACAAATCAAGTTCTGCTTGAGGAACAAAGAGAGTTGATTCACAGATGTCTAGAGGACTACTCTTCTATGCAGAATTGAGACTCTGAAAATTCTCTGTTCTTTTAAAATATGTTTTTTAAAAGTTATAATTAATAAGTATTTTTCCTTCATCGTCTTAAGACAAACTAGTAGAACAGCACAAGGAATACTTTTAACTACTTTCTGTGATCAAATGTTTTATTTTTCTATTCTATTCTAAAAATAGAATATTCTATTTATTTTTAAAATATCATTGTCACAGGTCGATAATTGTGGGGTTTTTCTATACCTTATATTTCCCTCTCTTGCAGTTAATGTAACAGAATAAGTACGAAGTCTGTGTTGCACTGCTTGCTGGTTCAACCCAATTTTGCATCTTATTCATCAAAAGTAATTGCAGTATGAAGTATGTTAGAAATAAGGAAACTGCATCTTTGTATGGGTATTTTCATCAAAATAAATCTTTGTCTACCAGAAAAGGAGGTCTAGGGAAAAGTATTTATCCTTCTGTATGTGGTTATGAATGGATGTAGCGTTACTCATACTCTGTGTGTTATTAAAAGATTTTAAAATGTGAAAACCAGGATGGGAGTGCATAACCGATAGAAAATAAGAAAAACTTATATTTTCTTCTAAAAAAAACCACAAAAAAATCATGAGTACAATGGAAGAGACAGTCTATATTCCCTGATAGTAACCTAATTTTATTTGATTAATTAAACTTTTTAACATTCAGACAATCATATAGTCTTTCCATAAAAAACCATATTGCTCCCTAGAAGAATAATTTTGCATCTTTGGTTTTATCTTTTAAGTATACCCTAAAACCTGTTATAATCCCTCAAAGGAAGGTTATCAAACTAGACAACAGTAACATGTTTAATGATGATCTGCTAACAACACATTCTAGCTAATCTCTGATTAGTGATCACATTTCATCTGCAATCCAAAACACGGGATAACTGAATTCCTTATGACACAGGCCATTTGAGAAAAAAAACCCACCTAATTTCTGTCTTCGTTTGATTTCTTCAGTACTTAACAGTGGTTAAGGCAAACAGATCTTGAACCGGAAGATCAATCAGACAAAAACCGATTAGATCCTCTCAAAGTCTTCTAATGTACTTACATGGTCTTTTATGTAGTGGCCTATAGACTTGCAGATGTGGTGGTAATATTTTTCATCCTTTCTTATTGTACAAACCCTATTTTTTAATATTTTAATTTTGTTTCAATCATCCTTGTATTTTATGTGTTTTTATTTTTGCATGACTCTTTATCAAATACTGAAATTGCAGTGAAACATATATAGAAAAAAGGGTTTAATAAAGGGTCCCTTTACACAAGTAGAAATTAATTTGTAGAGAGTTGCATTTTCTTTGCAATAACAATAAATGGACATTTGTATCCATTGGAGAGGCAGACAAAATGAGTGCCTCTCAGTAAAACTGGAGCAGAATTGGACTGTACGCCTAGGATCCTTTGGAGTAGTCTCACCCCAGTATTTTCCATTTTAAAAGTAGTCTTTTGAGTTTGTATTACATAAAATACTACTATTTATATTTCTACAAAGGTGAAAAAATTCTTTAATCATTATAGCATCATGGGACTAAAGTTAGGAAGAAAGAATTTAAGAATCTGTCTACTGATTTTTCATCCTTTGTCTTATGGTATGGTAGGTCAGATGCATCACAGATATTTTAAGCTATTTTCTTTTTGAAAAGGGGTCTAAAAATCATTGTATAGTCAGAACACTCAGCCAGTATGTTAGCCAGCAGTGACTGTTTGCAGTGTTGGTAGCTACAGCAAATTACTAAGGTGCATTAGGAGCCTTTTATCAGCACTGGTGTTTTCTTCGTGCTAGAATCTAAGTATATTGACAGAGGGATTATATCCAGTTATGCTGGGACCTGTGAGTATTGCACCTATGATGTGTGTGAGTTGATGTGGTTAATAAAGCTGAAAATTGAAAACATGTTTAGACAATGGGATTCATTTGAAACATTGAAAAGGATTTGAAAATAATAAGACACTGATTTGTGGCACATATGCGTAATGATAATGTCACTGTCCACAAGTGCTACTATGTTTCCATTTGATATAGCTGTTAGAAATGCTAATATGCGATGCCATCAACATCACACCAAATTTAACCTGAGATGTTCAACGTTATTCTTTTTTTCCTTTTTTTTTATTCTCTAGTCAATAAATCAAAAAGTATCAATGGATAGTTATTTCATCTCCCTTTATACTTGCAGACGGTTTGACAAATCTTTGGAAAAGTGGCAGCTTTTTCATTGTGACATGAAGAGCTTTAATCATTGGCTAACTGAAACTGAAGAGAAGCTGTCAAGAGCACAGGTAGAGACTGGAGAAGTGGGTCATGTGAAAACCAACCAATTTCTGCAGGTATGATTTGATTAACTGATTTCCTGTTTTTCTGCAGTGATTAGAAATTTGCAGGTCTGGGTATTCTGTATAGTTTTGCAGTTCATTTAAGGAGGATTTCTAGTGTTGACTGAACAGTAGCAATTTTAGTCAGATATTTCTGTGGTCCTTGTTAGCTAAGAATTTTCGCTAGTTTGTTGTAAAATACATTTTTAAAAGAAGTAAAATATAGGATAACAGCGTATATTGTACTTCTTCCATAGCTACATATTTGTTTGGTCTTTATTTAAAGTGCTCATTTGTTTTCATTTGATACTTATGACCAGCAGAAGTATCAGACTTAATTTTAAAATCCTGGGGAAGAAATGTGATTAACTATTGAGCTGTACAGGAGATATTCCATGAGCTATGTCTTGCAAGTATTGCTTATTTTGCCTGTTTCATGTTTTAATCAAAGAACCTTGAGGATGCTTTTTGTGAAATGCAGAGAGACAGAATAGCCACTTAGTTCCTGTGTGTCCTGTTCCAATTTGTATCCTTTCATCTTGCAAGCTCTTTGAGCATCATGAGGAAAATAATAACTCCAGTTTCTTGGTAATTTGTTTCCCTTTTGTATGATTGAAACAGTAATGGGTATGAAGAGTTAATTCTAAACTGATTTTTTGCAAGTTAATAGGTTCAGCTGAATAACATGGCTTGACTAAACTCTGGATTCATATTATAAATTACTACTGGTGCACAAGAAAAAGATTCAGTTAGACTAGTCAGCATTTGTACCTTTGAATTGCTGGCTTGAATTACGGGGTTTCAGGTTTAAAGAAGTTAGGTCTATCTAATATTAAAGGTACAGTTTTTGTTTTGAATGCAACACTAATCTACTTTTTGCCCTACAGTTTAGAAAATACATCATGTCTTTTGAATTTAAATTTTTAAAGTCACTTTTTTAAGATTTAGGCTGCTATTTCTTGACTGTAAAACTGCCGAACAGAAAAGGAAACCAAATTATGTGGTGCAAGTATAAAAAAAAAAAAGTTATAACTGTTAATACATTAAGCTGGAGTAGTTAAAAGAACAGGTAGATATTTTTCTGCAAATGACTACTAACACTTTGAACACTGAAGTCTAAGATCTGTCTGACAAAATAGAAGGCCATCAAGGAATTAAAGGTGCTCTTTACTGTCTATGTAAAAGGTAGCAGAGCTCATCTGTATTTCCACTGAAATTTCATCTCCCTTTCTCCAACCTACAGTTTTAAACATTTCTTTGAAAAACATATAATATTCTAAAGAGTATCTATGTGATGAATAGTATTACAGTGTCACAAAGCCTTATCCTTTCCTCTTTGCTCTGCTTGTGCTCCATCAACCTGCTCAACACCATTCTGGCATCCTTGAGCGCTTCCAATAAAAATAGAAAAAAATGTTTGTCTCCTTTTTTCTAACCCCTTTCTAAAATGATATTTTCTTTCTGAGAAGAGGCTGATTTTTGAGAGTGGCCAGACCCAGGTAAGATGTATAATAAATGTTATAAATACACTGGGTATTTGGCATATTTCACAGTCCCAAAAGATGAGAAACATTATTTCCTTGTCATCATTGAGATAGAAGTTCATACTGAATTGAACATCACACTGAAAGGTCCTGAGATAATGCCTTGTTATGCAGAAGCTTAGATTTCAGTGTAGAACAAGACTGCTTCTGTTTTACGTTTCTCTTTGACATAGCCTCCTTCTCATCTGTTATCTGTTATGTTCTTATGCAATATATGAGAATATTTTGAACATATGTTTGCATAGTGGATTTCTACCAAGATTTTCTTTTTGCAGTCCATCAAACTTTTAAATTCTTCCTTTTTCCCAGAAGCTCATCAATTTGTCTCTCAATAATTTCATTTAGTACAGTACAACAGGCAAAACTACTTTATAATGAAAATTCACATAGCGTGAAAATATTCCAACTAACCTGAAGAATGCAGACCCAATGTTAGTTAACATTTATTTGTGAAAGAATGTTTAGTCTGAGGTTGTATTGTTTCCATTCTCTTCATTAGTTCTTTTTTTTTTTTTCTTTTGCTGGGTCTCTTTTCAGAAGTGTTAGGCTTCTGTGGAGCTGACAGGAGAGATCATTAGAATTTCCATTAGGTAAATAGTTAAAATAGCTGAGAATTTTGATTTATTAGATTAGCAATTTGTTCTGTTGATGAGATCATGCTGCTTAGTGAACCATATCCAGAATTAACAGGATTTGTTTTAAAATGCTTTCACAAGCAAGTGAATACAAGTCTTGTATTCAACAAGGAACTGCTTTAGAAAAACAATATACAAAGCATTTAGATGTGTGATACTATTTCTAAGTAGGACTACTTTGGAAAAGTAGAGATTAATCTGTTCATTAACATTCAGCAGATACATAGAGTCAAATGTTAAAGTGAAATGGAACAGTCAACAGTATGTTTAGGTGATAATGTTAATATAGGTTAAGAGGTAATTACATTCTTTTAGGTGTATTTGGGCATGGGAGCTGAGTTCCTTTTTGCTGCACAATGGCATGATATTAAACAATTTATTCATTGTATATAATGTGAATGAAAACTAGTAATAGAATTGTTTCATTTCAGGTCATGAATACTTAAATAATCTTACTGTGAATTTTTCACTAAGACTTTTTGAGAGCAGAACTTGCGTTGAAAAGAAATACCACATTTCAGTTTTTAAGAAACTGTAATTGACTTCTTTTATGATTAGGAGACGTAGGATTTAAAAAGACGTTTTACAGATAGCACATCCTATGATCACTTTGAAACATATTGAACTCTGTCTTGAAAGTAGTTGAAGGGTTTTTTTTGCTCTCATTATTCTGACTGAAAGTTTTGTCTGTCTCTTCAGTCCTTAATGCTTAGCAACTAACTTCTTTAAGTTCCTGCATTTGCACTTAGTTTATTCATTTTTGTGGCAAGACTGAGACATAGTGCAGTTTTATCTACTCCCTGGTGTTTATGCCGTTCCGTTCTTATAGGCTGCAGTCATTTTCGCTATTGGATCTCATTTGGTAAACTAAAGCAGCAATTTTCTAATCTGCTTTCATACAACAGCTAGGCAACTAGTCTCTTACTTCCTGTGCCTATTCCTCTTTCGGAACATGAGTTCCCAAAATATCACGCTATTATCCAAACTGAAGTACTATCCATACCATCATCAAGATAGCTCAGGTGCTATATTTTATGGTTGGATCTTACCACAGCTGAATGCTAGAATATAATTGGCAATAATCTATTAAAAATTTGTTATTTTATTTTTTTTCTCTTGCAGTCTGCCTTGCAGCCCCAATCTGCATTCTATTTCATATGCAAAAAAAAAAAAAAAAAAAGTGCAGGTTGTACTGGAAATTAATGCCAGGTTAATATGCAGCAAAGAATGTTCATACATTGAATTGTCCAGGTTTTTGTTTTAGAGAACTTATCCAAGCCTGCAAAAGGCTTGTGAATGACTCATGCCTTGTCTATACCTTCCTTTTACTGCATGTAGGAACATCACATTTTTGTCTTGTAGATGCTTAAAGTAAAAAGACATAGAGAATCGAGGCTTCAGTGATGAAAGTCATGGTCATGCTAATAATTTCTCTCTTTTATATCTAAATTGGATTATATGGATACTGATGTTTTAATAACCACTAAATTTAAACAGTTCTTTCTGGAATACAGCACAAATGAAATCAGAGGATATGGGAGAAAGAAAGTGTTTCAGTGCTTGAGGCCACATATTCTCATACCATGAAAACACAGTGGTAAGTGGGTGGATAGTTTACTCTGTTCTCCCCCCAAATATAAAACTTGTAAAAATACATTTTTAATACAATAACTGTGGCTTTGTATTTTAGATTTATTTACTGCTTTACTGAGTGATAAAGGTTATGCCAATAATCTCTAATGTTTCTTGTTCCAGTCTGAATTCCATTTGGATTCAAATGGTTCAGTTTTGTTCCACCTGGACAAATTTTGTTCCACCTGGTTCAATTTTTACTAGTGTTTTTGGTGTTATGAAATATCTCCAGAGAAGTGTAAAAAGTGTAGCAAAGTATTGTTTCTGTTCAAAGAGATATCTATGATTGTTTAATGATTCTACAAGAAATAGAAAATACAGAATGTGTAATCAATGAGAAACCAATATGGCATTATTTTAGAGGACTCTTTAATTAGAATTAGAATTATCATGGTACACACTACAATGTCCTTCATATTGCAAGGGCTTATCTGGAAGGGTATATATCTGGCAGGAATGTATTATTGGCTAATATCAATAAATACCAAAAACACACAGTTCCTTCACTGTTATGTTGAAAACAGATTCTACAGTCTTTTCTTAATTTTATTTTGTTTTGTTTATTATGTCCTTACAATTTTACGCATCCTTAGTACTTTGACTAAATGCTCCGAACTAAGCACTAAAATGTTCTAAACATGAGAGCCAGCCTGCATGGGTGCCATCAGTTCCTACATATTGACTGGATCATTTATTCAGAGAATAAATTTCAGATATATATTTCAGAATATTCAGAGAAGCTTACTGATTTTATTTTTACTGAATATCACCCTTTTATCAAACACCTCTGTGTGCAGCATGCTACTGCCCCAAGGAAATAAAACCTAGACTCAGCAGTATCCCATGGTTTTCAGGTTTTTGCCCACAGTTTCTAAGGTCTCAGGAGAAATGTTTCAAATAATACATGTGAGCTCTGCATCAGACACCTGGGCCCTAACTTAGCAAAACATTTTTTTTTCTGGTTTAAGGTCGTCCTATAAACAAATTCTTAGGCCTTTCTTAACTGAAGTGCTATAGCAGTGGAAAGACTTCATTTTCAGATAATAAGGGGAGGGCATTACAATTCCTAGTAAAATAGTTACTGCTTCTTTCTTATGCCAAGCAAAATATGAATTGTAATCTTTCTAAGTAATACAATTCTGGATATATAAAATTCCTAAAAACTTTCTTTTACCGCTAAAAGATTCTGCACCGTTGTTGCTAGTACTAATAGAAGTGATGAAATATCAAAATAGTTAATCCTGAATTATTTTATTTATTTATTTATCCTGAAACATTTTTTGTTGTCATGTCAAGCTATAAGTATTATTTCATAATCTTATCAGTTATTCAATTCTCTGCTGCACACAGTTCTACATTATTCTTCATTCGTAATTTACTGTATCTTATTAAAAGATTTTTAATTAATTTGTTGCTACTGGTAATGGGACATTAAAATGTCTGAAGACTATGAGACATAATATATTTAAAGTTGCTTTTGTGGTTCTGGCTACTCTTGCACCGTTAAATGACAATTCATAGTTATAGTTAGATTTTATTGTAAATCCTGCCATTGTTTTGTTCAGGTAACCAAGTTAAATCTTGTAAGTAATTAATTAGGATGCATTTTTCAGACATTTAATTATGAAACTTTTTGAAATAACTATTAGCGCAAGTAGGTGCTTATCCATGACAAGAATGAATAAACATGAGCTTTTTCTCTGTCTTGGAGAAAAGAATGTTCTTGGACCGGATCAGTCAAGCTTCCTGGGACCTGACTAGAACTGCCTCACTGTTTGGGGGATTCATCCTCACCAATTCAAGTGTTTATACAGTACTAGCACATGGGGCTCTGGGAAGCAGACTGAGGTTTATAACCATTGCACAAACATTTCTTTGTGTGTGTATAAAAAAAATAAAGGAAATGGAGGATGCAGTTTTTTCATACAAATGAATTTGTCATAGTTTCAGGACTGATCTGGGCATGTGTAATCAGTGACATGTACAGATAATACACTTCCGATTCAGCAAATTTATTAATTTTTCTGCCATGGTATAAATAGAGTAGTTAATCTGACCACGTATTGGAAGTTTTGGGAAATGAGTGACTAAATGAATGACTGCTTTGAAGGGGGATGATACTGGTTCTTTTGCCTAACAAAACATTTTTTTGGTTTACTACTATAAGTCTTTCAAAAGTACATCTTGTATTGCATCAGAGATCACCATGGCATATGACTAAATCTAGGGGTGTCTGGGGGTGTTGATGCATAGATGTGAAGATAAGACAAACTTATGAGACACGGACTGTGTCACTTAATGACAGGTCAGCCTGGGAGTCTTCCTGGGTCTTCTGATGTGAATACTTAGCTATTAAAAATGCTTACATAAAGCAATCAGGGAAAGGTCTGACTCCTGGAGAATAACTTTCTATACATATTAATTACATAAAATAGTACAAATAGGTTTTGCTGTGGTCCTTTTCATGGATAACTTTATTAATCTTATTTAGAACCTTTCATGCCAACAGATTTTGCAAACTCTGTCCATCGCATACAGCTTTTCACTGCTATCTTATTTCAGATGAAAGCCAAAAATAAAGCCATATAGTAAGCACGCTGGACAAGACAGAAGGTTAGTGTTATGTTGTTTTAAAAAGTGAACTGTTTCTGAAAAAGCCTCCTGCATTATGAAAGCCTACATTATGAAAACCTTAATGTTTATGCAGAACAGACAGCAAAGGATCAGCATCTGCCCTTAAACAATCTAAAAATACTTTAGCTAAATTTACTTATCCTAATTTTGGAAGTCAGTTCTTGTCAGATTGTGATGAACTGTCTTTTGTCTTTTGCACTTGGGTGTTTTACAGTAAGTTCCTTGTTACTGACAACTGTTATAGGCACCTTTGTGGAAACGTTTGTTTGTTTGTTTGTTTGTTTGTTTGTTAATATAAGGAGAGCAGTCAAGGATGTTGGGTATAAGTTTGATCAGTGATGGGTGGATATTGAAGAATGGTCGTTTTGGCTAGACTATTTTGCTATTTGTTCTTCATTTCAGGGAAACTTGTCAGTTCGTTTATTTTTTCAAGGTGTTATTTTATGTAGAGAGAATATAGCAGGTGTGGAAATAGTGGTAACAAGCTTGAGTTGTTTAAATAAAATATTTACTTCTGCCCTACAGCAAACTTCCAACATACTTCTTTCCTACTTAATATTTGCACGTGAGATCCATCTCAACAAAAGAGGTCCGGAGTAGGCATCTGTATTTGAGCTTGTAATCCTGATCTTCCTTTGTAGACAAGGAAGAAAAATAGGTACTTCTAGGGTGAAGAGTCACCTGACCTTTCTGAGATATCCAGAATATTTGAAAGTGAACTGTGACAACATGGCATATGTCAACTTCTCTAGAAAAAAAAATGAATTTATCAGTAAATTTTATTTAGTTTTTTGGGTTTCTTTAAAAAAAGATGAGCAGTCATGAAAACATACAAATCTGAAAATATTTAAGAATTAATTTACTTCAGGTGTGCTCCTTTCTTCCTTGAATGCATACTTCATCAGGTTTTGAATATTCAGGAATTACTAGTACTAAAGGACCAGCACTGGTGGTAGCCGTAGCCAGAATGTATGATGAAGTTATATATTCATGCTGAAATAAATATATTTTCATAGTTCAACTAGACTTTTTGCCACAGTACAAAGATAACATTCACTGAATGATTCACTGCATTTAGTAGAAAATAATAAAACTTATTTAAGTGAATTGTATTTTCAGTGTTCTGTGAACACCAGAAATTTTGAAGCTAGAATTCCTAGGGTTTTGTGTTTTGTAGTTGTCTGTAAGTTCCAGATGAAATTATTTCCACCATGGGGGGCTTTATAAGCTGTGTCTTTCTTGTGCTAGTTCTCAGCTGTTTACTCAAGTCTCTGCACACTACACTAGTTCCTGTTAGTGACCAATAGTATCTGGTTTTCTTTATCTGGTTGCCTTTTTTGAAAGACAAATTATAAAATGTCGTTGTTTTTTATAATTCTAATCGTCTGACAAATTTATTTAAAATTAGTCAGAATGTTTAAAACTATGGGGGAAGGTTAGGGTGGAAGACAGATAATCAGGGAGCTCAATCATATAAGCTTAAAAAAATCAGATTGAAAACTGGATTATTTTCCAAAAAGTAGTTTCTCTAAAACAGTTTGACTTGTTATGTTAAAGAGTTATCAAATACTTCATTATCAACAATTACTTGTCAGAAAACATTTTGATGGAGGCTATGTCTTTCTTTTATCCTGCTTGGAGTTCCTTTAAAAATTTTTTCTCACTTTTGTTGCTTGCATCATGCTGGCTTGCAGTGGTGTATGCAATTAATTTTCTTTCTAAAACCAGAAACTAAAAAAGAAAAAAAGTCATATTATTTCAGTAAAGCTTATGGCAGAATTTCAGGACATTAGATATTTATAGTAGACACTGATCTCAATCTTTTTTTCTGTTATACTTCTCCAGGCAGCAAATATTATATTACCTAGTTACCATTCTAAAAAAATGAACACAATGCAGATATCTTGTAGCTTCTCACTCAAAATCTGAGCTTGCAATGGATGAAAAAAACTCTACAAAAACTACAAATTTTTAAAAGCCTGTTTGAATTTTCACAATGGAAGTGAGACCACTATAGAAAAAATCTTTTATAATATAGGTCTAAGTATTTTGCACTTGCTGGATATCTTCTAAATTCAAACAATGTTTGCCTTGATTTTGATTAAAAGGAGAAATAAATATGTTCTTTTGTCATACTCAGGGTGTTTAAAAGCTACAGATTTTATTGAATGGTTTAAGGAGGTGTGATGAATTGTGATCAATTGGAACAAGAATAAAATAGACTGTTGTACTCATCAGCTGACTAGATTAAATTTGAGATATACGTATCTCAGAATTTTGCTGATTTTGGAATGATTTCTTGATTTTTTTTTGATTTTTCTGCTTTGGTTTTTTAATGAAGGAAGCAAACTCTTACAGTATGTTTATCTATTTAGGACACTCCTGTCCAAAAAAATGCTAGGAGAAGGGAAAGAAGAAATGAAAGAGAACATATTTTGAGCAGTTTGTCCAATATACAATGACTATATTAGGATGGCAAATATCTTCCAGTTTCACGGTATTATGAGGTGTCTCACCATATCCCCTCAAAAGTGAACAGTCAAAATCAGTTATATTTATCATTTTTTGTGGAAATGTAGCATAAGGGAACATTACAGAGGAGATGTACTGAAACTGGGCAAGGTTCTGCTGTTGGTATTAGAAGGGTGGTATTAGAAATTAAGCTAAAATTTTCAGAAAACAATTTGGTTACGTAATCAGAATGTTTCTGAATTAGTCCTAAGATGAGCAGAGGATTCTCCAAATGTTATTTCCAATTAGTGTGGTGGAAGTGGCAACTATTGTTCACCTGTGTTGTATAAGACAGTTCATACAAGCTTTATTTTACTGAAAGCTGGAAATAGAGTCTGATTCATTCAAGTTAGGTGATCAGTTTTATTTATTTGTTTTTTGTGATTTGTTGGCACCAGATAAATATGTTCTATTATTGCCTTTCATAGCAAGAAAAGATGTTTGTCTGTTCCATCTTAGTAGCTAGACTCTAAGAACATACTAATGCTTTTTTGCTAAAATATCGGTCCATTTATCTCTCATTCTGAAGCTCATCCTGTATCCCATGGTTCAGTCCTTACAGATGTCTTGAATGAAAACCACATACTGTTCAATTTGTCCAGCCTTTGTGAAGCTATTAGAGCACAGTTTATTTCTGGGTTTAGTGGGAGGGTTTGCTAATAAGTGTTTATGTGGTGTTTTTAGTACTGGTCTTTTAGTAAATTGACACATTTAAGAAAAAATACAACTACAGGTATTTTGTTATAAATGTGCCTGAGGCTGAAAACAGCATGAGAGACTTGCTTGTACCTTCAAAGGCAAAATCCTTTCTGGAGTAAACTTAAAAAAAACCAACCAAACAAACAACAAAAAAAGCACAATCTGACAATCTGATTTAGTAGACCTAACCTTTCAAAGAGCAAGATTATTTCTAAATTCAACTAAAGCATTCAAGAGCTTTTTGTCTTTAAGTAATCTACCAGAATCTTTAACACACATTGAAACCTGTTCTGAATGAATCAGTATTTGGTACTTCTTGTGTAAGAGTTGAGTAGCCCTCAGGAACCACTCCGATAACACAAAGTATGTCAGTATTTTCTATTAGATTATAAAGGCTTCAGGACAAGGAGTGTTTGCAATTGCACGTTGTCTGGTGCAGTAGGGCCTTAGTTTTAGCTGGGCTTTCTCTCTCAAGAGCTCAGTGCTAGAATCCCACTGGTTGGAAACACTGCATTTGTGATCAGTACAGAACAATGAGTTCAGGAGTAGACTGAAAATACTGATTGTGATTAGTTTTAATGATTTTGTGGTTTATCTTGATGACTTTAGAATATTGTCAAATCTACTTCAGTCAAAGTGGATACTCTAGCATGCTGGACCCTTAGGATGTACTATTTATGTACTGTTTTGATATTTGGAAGACACATCAGTCTCATTTAGAATGATTGACGGTATAATTTCTGAGGTTTTTGTTAGCCCTTGCATTACTACCGAGTGTTACAGGATTTAGAGATGCAGAGCAACATGTGCATCTAGGAAGGTACCTTGTGATCTTGCTGCAACCCTTAGCTGCCTCAAATAACGCCTGTTCTGGTACTTTCTAAATTTACTATCACTACCCTATTTCATTACCTCTTTTGTAACTGTAATGCCTTCAGCAATCGCTCCTGTTACGCAAGACAGATGATTCTCAAAACCCTTCTCCAACCCTGCCATAAGCAAGGCAAGCTATGTGAGAGTGCTTTTGTGTCTGAATGCTCTGCAAGATGACAACAGGAGTGATTTCATAAGTTTGAATAATACAAAGAGTTTGCCAAAATATCAAGTCAATTAAATTAGGCTGATAAACTTGTCATATATGTGTTCATTTGTCTGTTTTAAAAATGAAAAAAAATTAAATGGCCCAAACAGTACATATTTTGTTTTAAAAATAAGAATAGAAAAACAATCTAACTGTTAATTCTAGTGACTTGATGTTTTTGCTAGAGGAAATCATGCTTTTGGAGCATAGAAACTTTGTCAGTTTGAAAATCCTAAATTATTCATCAGCAAATATCAAATAGAGATACTCTTTACTGTATAGCCAAGAGCTTGTTGTGTTATTTTTTTAATGTCAAAACTCTGTGGATCTGTTAAAATTACAACTGTAGTTTCTCTTATGATGGAAGAGACTAATAAAAAAGGGAACTTTATGGTGGTCTACTGTAAGATTTAAGAAAGAGGAATATGTGTATCATCCCAATAATCATTCTAGTATAAAAGTGAATCATATAAAAGGTTTGCATTTCTTGTATATTTATTGGTTCTTCGCAATCCCCAAAATCTATGAAAGAGGCTGTGCCATGGAATATATCGAATATTTCATATTAATGAATACATATTTGTTATTAAACTGAAAGTTAATTGTTTTTAATGGATATTTGTACTTCATTTATATTTGAAATCCTGCTGACACTAGATCTAGGTTACCATGTTTTTCTGTGGCTGAATTCCAGATCATTTTTAAAAGCTACAGGAAACACTAGAATTAAATTTTTCCATGGTTTTTTTTTCACATATTCACAGTCACTGTTCAATTAAATTTGTAAAGAAATGAACAGGTCCATCTTTTACAACATCTTCTAGTGTAGGTGCAGATCTTCAGTGACAGCTATATTTGAGCAAAACATAGAGAAATCTTAACCTCCCTATTTCTTTATAATCCTTTTATTAACTCTTTTGTTAAGACCTTTGTCTCACAATGAAAACTCCAGGCATAACTGATTCTTTACCACTTTCCTCTGTCCACTGTTCTCTTGCTTTCAGATCTTTTCCAGAATTGTTGTTTTCCATTATAAGACTCCTCAAGGCTTTGAGCGAGGTTTACATTCTTTATTCCTAGAGGTAGACTGTATTTCCAGTTGCACTGATGCATGTGCTGCTTTGTTTGCTCCTTGGTTACTAACTGATCTATATTTTTCTACCACTGAAGAGTCCTCCATGTTAGTCACCTACACCCTATTGTTCAAATTCTGTAAGAGCTTTATTCTGCATACTTTTTTTTTTCCCTGAATACAATTTAACATAAGAATAGATTGTACACAGATTTTGAATTCTCTCAGGATCCAAAAGATTTCCCAAAATTCTTGGAGGCCAGTCAGTGTAAATGCTGTGTTTACTTAAGGAAACATTTCTGTCCATATAAGTTTTGAGAAACAAAGAAGAACATCAGGAATTTAATAGTAGCAAAGTTAGGATTACTTAATAAATATGAACATTATTTTGATACTGGAACACCAGTCTGGACTGAGATTAAATTATAAGCATGCTGCAGTGAAAAGGAGCAGGTAGGAGCATTTACTGTACCCTCATTTCCTTGGATAAATTAATTTTAAGAACCAATAGCCTCTTTGTTGTATTTTCACTTGCTAAATCTAAAAGAATAAGTGGGATGAATTTAAAAATCAGGAAAGGAGCGACGGCAGCACTGAAAACAATGGATATTGTTTGGTGGAAGTCATAGTCCTGTTTGCCTTGGGAAATTATAAAACTAATCTAGTGATAATATTGAATGCTTTTACCAGGTTTATGTTTGTTTCTTTACAATTGATTGGTTTCTAGTGAGGTCTCAACAGACTTTAAGCATTTGAAAGACATGATGTTTTCAGATACAACCCTTAGGGTGACTTCAGTGCGTTTTCAGAACACAGTCTTTGAACAAAACTTTTGTTCTTAATCCAATTTCTCTAATTAAAAAAATGTGTACATTTTATGTTTTGACAGATAGACATTGTGACTGATTATGTACTTTGTCCTGCCTATGTGGTCCGATCATTTGCTGTTAGTGATTGGGGGAAAGAATAACTCATTTAGGAATAAAAAATCACTTTAATGAAATGTAATTATCTCATAGTTATTTGGCTTATTTGCAATTTTCAGAAGCATCCTAATCTGCTTGACTCTCATATTGGTATCTCTGAAAAAAGCATGGGCTTTCTGGCAGTGGGACTTATTATATTGAGCACATGGCAGCAGAAGGAAAGCAAAAGATAAGCTTAGTGAAGTTACTCTGAATATATAAACTGAGGTTAAATTTTACAGTTAGTGAAAAGACAGCAAGTTATGTTCAATATGATCGCATGAAAAATGTTTTTGAACTGTGTTATAATACAATGGGACGTGCCCAATTCCCTGAAGTTCATTTATGATCAGATTATTTGTAAAAGGCATGCATGGATATACTATCCCACCTTTCTTACATCTGTTCTGAAGTTGTTCATACTCCTCCAAAAACAAAATAACAGCATACAAACATGAAGCAAGGTTGTCATTGCTGTATCTTTGAAGTGTCCTTATGAATAATATCTGATGCAGAAAATAAAATATCAGTTAAAAGGTAACAAGTCTAGAAATGTTCGTTTCTACTTTAACATGGAAGTTGAGTTGCATTTTCAGATCAAAATGAGCATGATACCAGAACTTATTGTACCCTATTTTATTATGCATAATAAACATGAAGGAATTGTTCACAATAGCTAATATGTAGACTGTTTTACTGTTTTGTTTTGGCAGTAGTTTCTGAGAGAGATAGCTATTAAAATTTGTTTAGAATTTTAGAATCCTAATTAAGCTGCTTTATTACATTTTAGGTGCTTAAGTTACCTTTGTATTATTCATAATGCCATCAGGAGTACTTCTATTCTAAAAACTATTTTTTTTAAGTTAATATCAGCAGCTATTATATAAGTTGATTTAAAATCTTCCATTGAAGACCCTTGACCTCAAAGACAGTTTATCATGATGGCAGAAATTAATCGTGTCATGCTTGATCTCATGAAGACAGTATAAATTTAGAAACTGTATAAACGGATAGGTAATGATTTTGAATATTGCTAGACTGTCATATCATAATAGCTTCCTAATAATTAGGCACATTAAGCAAGCAATGAAGTCATACAACAGTAGATTGAGTAATTCCAAAATTCTGCTGCACAAATGATAAAACAATTGTAAACATTTTAAAAAAATCAAACTTTAAAGCATTAAAATATAAGTTTAAGTATGAAACTTCAAATTTTGGCTATTCTCAGTTTTGGCTATTCTTACTTTACTGCAGTTAAATCAATCCCTCTTGGATCTATCATTGTGCCATTATTAAATGGATTGTTTGATTTAATTTGTACACTACTATATAGTTCTTAAGATATTTGAGTTTAAGTATCTATAGTTTTTAAGATATTTTTAAGATCTCTAAGATTTTATGGCTCTTTTATCCACTGACTTCTGGTAAGTTTACTCACATAATAAGATTGAGAGAAATTATTTTAAAGTATTTTACATAAGAAAGAATCTAAAGAGAGTGTAAGAAGCAGCAAACCAGAAAAATCATAATATTAGAAATTAAAGTCTTTTGTTTGCCATTGATTTGTATAATACAGGTTTTAAGTTTCTGGCAATAAATAAAAGCCTGTGCATTCAAACAAATTCAGTCTTGCACAGCTGTGAAAACTTCAGATCTCAACTGTCTGACATGACATGACATTTACATGGATGGTATTCTGTTTTAAGTAAAATCACTACTGAATAATTAAGTTTCTAGTGGCTTCACTGCTTTTTTCTCTTGCAATTAAGGGAATTTACCAGTGCATATCTGAGGTTGAAGCCATTGATGGAAAAGTAAGACCACATGAGAATTTAATTTACACTTTTCTCTATGTCCACAGATGACTGTGCAGAATAGAATTAGTCCCAGTTCTGTAAGGGTATTTCCTACCAATTTTAGAACACAGAAAAAAATGTTTAATAGTAACTATGGTTTTGAACAATTGATTTGAAAATGCAGCACAAAAATGGCTTTTGTCTGGAATAAGACCAAGTTTGATTGAAAGCTGGGCAACACTTTCCGTATCCTTTTTTTCTGCTAAAAGTTTTAAATTAACTTCTGTAAACGAGCAGATTTTTGTTAGTCCAGTGGGACATGATACAAAATGGATCTTCAATTCAGAGCCAGCATATTGTGATTAAAAGTCCCAGTGAGGTTCATATTTCTTTTTTCATGGCAGAAACTAGACTCTGATCTGTTTATGGCTCCTGGGAGAACAATATTGTAGTATAGTTTTCACATGTGAATGTAGCACTTTTTATACCTTGCATAAATCTTTCTTTGAATAAAGTTGACGAGGCTATATTGGAAGCAAAACTGTGCAAGATAGACACAAATTATATATGAGACATACTCAGATACGACTCAAAAGCATGTGACTGCAGAAAATATGGTGGAAGGGATCAGAAATTAAGGCTATTATAACTATTAGTTTAGAAAGATGATGATGTGGAAATAGTTTATTAAAGTATAACAATATGCTATGTTCAAATGTTTTTCTTTTTCTTAGAATTTTTGTGTGTTTCAGCATGCACATGAATTTCTAATTGATTTCTGAAAGTTAAGACAATGCACCTTTGAGAGAGGGCCTAAGTATGCACATTTTTTGCCTTGTAGCAAAATAGCAGCATCCCTGGAATTTTTAGTCCAGATCAAGAAAGAGACAAGTAAAATCTCCCACAACTGGGAAATTCTAGGAAAGGCAATTTTTATTTTAAATTAAATATATTCCATAGCAGAATCCAAACCAGTTGAAGCTGATGTGAATGTTAGTTCAACTGAGATACTACAGGCAGAAAAATCTCCTGCCAAATGCATAAGCTGCCAAAACAATTGGGCTGTAATTTCCAGTCTCTACAATGCGTCAGCATGCCTAATTATTTTTTCCACCTTTGGTTGCTGGTTGCCCTGCATTGCTGCCACTTCCACTTCGTTATTCCAGAAGATGGTTATAACAGAGTTTTGAGTGAATGTGATTGTATGTACAGACAGTATATATGGGCTCTTAGCACTCTTATTTTGTTTTGTTTTTTCCTTCTACCTAGGCCTTCATATACAAGGTTTATGGATATCCAGTCATAAATGAGTGGCCAAGACATACCATTTTTATTTGGCACAAATTTGTTTGGGAATCTGGTCTCTCTTCGCAGGATGACCAGAGTTTTGAGAGCCTTGGTCCTGTGTCCTACCACTGGGCATGAATGTATTTAAATGGTGTCAAGCATAGTACCAAATGTAGAATATGAACTGTCATCTCTCCCTGCAAATGTACTCTCTCTCAATTTAAGAAAAACATGGCCTATGAAGAAAATCTCCTAAAATAAAATGTAGGACCCAGGTTTTTTTCCAAACAAAAATAGAGAGCTTATCTATGGAGGTTAGTTTTATTGTTTATCTTTTTGAAAATGGTTTGCTAGCTAAACAGGAATGTTGAGACTATGCTGAGGCATAATAAAAGTAATTTTAAACCTTAGCACTTCATAAAAGTGGGACTCAATGGAAAGGCAAACAGATGATTTTGCAATGTGCCAGTGACGTGATAAGAAGACACACTCTTTGGAAGTAAACCTTACAGTAAGTCCATTGTCAGATTTGCCTTTTCATCTAATCTTTCTATGTTCTCCTAGAAAAGACCTATTTCCACCATGACTCCTATTTTGCAGTCTTGGAACAAGGGAGTTGCCTGAAGCTTTGAACAAAATAAGTTGTGGGTTTTTGGAAGGGATACTATTAGGGTTCTTTGCAAAAGTTTCAGGAACTCTTTTACCATACTCATAGCAGCCACCTACAAAGGAAATGTTATTCATTAATTTTGGGTCAGTCTGTATCTCTTGTATTCTAGTTTCAAATAATCAGAACTAAGCAAATCAGGAATGTGCCAGAAATAATTATAGTAGAAACTAATCTTCAGTTATTTTCACTCTTTCATTCTCAGTCAATTCTAAAGCTCAACAAATGGATGATTATGTTTTTTCTTTTTCCTTTTTTTCTTTTTCCCAGCTTTGGTTATTACCATTTGGTCTTACAGACTCCTAGAGTAGGTCCACAGTGACAGAAGTAGTAAACCATTGACTGTCAAAGAAGAAAAAAAAGAAAATTCCCTTGTCCCCTGTCGACAATGTTCGTCATTAGATATGTATGGGGGGGGGGTGTTATTGTGAACATGATACAGAGAATGTAAGTGCTAACTTTCTACTCTTCAACAAATTTTATGGTTACAAAAGGCAATAGTCTAGGATGTTTTCAACAGTTATGTGTGCATATTAAACCTCAGAGATAAATCTGGATTTTGTTTTTGCTTCTCAGCCTGACCTACTCAGACAGAATGACAAAGGTCCCTTTGTACACTTCCCTGCTTTACAGTTGGATCAGGGAATTGGTACTACAGAGACAATTATGACTTTTTTTCAGTATCAGTCCTCTATAACAGTAATCTTATCATATAAAAAGTTTTGAGTTTATTTTCTTTTTTTTCTTTAATAGTTGCGTAGGTCATGTTCAACCTAATCTCAGAGAGAGAGATTTTCCCGTTACATGCAAGACTGCATCCTTCAGTTAGCAGTGCCTACAGAAACAGTGTGAAATATAAGAACTTGAATGACAAGGCAGAAATTGGGTTACAAGTGGGTTTGTGTCCAGGAATTCTTCTTTCTTAGATTAACACTGTCAGTTGGAAATTAATCTTTTCCTATCTGAAGAAAAGATCCTTCCATAGTTTTCCTGCATAACAGTCCTATGACATTAAATGACAAATGCTTTGTGAAATGAAGAGGTACATTCAATCTAGTTGTTACGTGCAAATAATTGGGCTTTGGATCTTCAGGTATCCCCTGTTCACGTAGATCTGTGCTTGTTAAATTCAGCTTCATCTTGAATGGCTGAACCTTTTTTTCACGTAGACCCTAGCTAGGAAGTCAGCAAATACATTTTATTTTTTCTGGTTGGTGGGAGCTATCCATTTTAAATAAGTGATTCATAAGTTTTCTGCAGGAGGTCTTTACTGCAGGTGGAATAGATGATCAAAGCACAGTATTCAAGAATGTGCTATAAAGACATTAACATGCTCGAGCAAGGGGTACGGAAGAAGCAAAGCAGCATGCAAGTTTTTTAATTTTCCTTTTTTTTTTTTTCAAATACCAAACTAAATACTTTCTAAAGCATTTGTTTTCCTAGTCTGCATCAGCAACTGACACTGAAACCTGATTTATTTCATATATTATTATCCTTTTTTAATAATACTTAGTTTTGAGAAGAATAGGCCTCCCAGTAGTCAGGTCTAGGTCAGTCTGACTGACTATTTCATTCAAATCAAACTTGAGGACAGAAACATGTTTTCTTTCTTGTTGTTCTGGAAGAAAAGCTCTAGTTTTATAAAAATGCTTATCTTTCTCTAATCTGATGTGTCCTGGTGAGGAAAAAAAAAATCAATTTAAGAGATGCAAGTTTTAACACATAATAAAATTTAAACAGCTACTTCACTTCACATTAGAGATTTGTAATATTTACTGGTTGAAACCTTCTATGTGTTTCAAATGTCAAATAGATCTGATAACTGGATGGACTAAGGTCATAGAGCTTTATGCTTATGCTTTTGCTCAGGACAATGAGACATTTATATTTACACTAAAGAAAGACGTGTGACTGTACATGAGATATACTTTACATGGACTTCAGGTTACTCACAGTTTTCCATATAAAAGGTATTAAATTTTAGAACTAAGTGCTAGTTACTGTGTAGTGCGTTCATCATGAAAATAGATGACAGATTTTGGAAGTATTAATCTACTGAGGTTCAAAATACATTGTGATTATGAAAGCAGTGAATATAGGTAATGTGATCAAAATTACTGCTTGATAGTTTTTGGCTTGATAGTTTTGGTAGTGTAGAGATAGTTATGATCTAACAGGGGCAGAGTACATAAGCTGCGATAACATTGCATAAAAGGGATGCCTACATTAGCTTTTCTCAATGGATAACTGTTGAGGAAGGTGTAAAATTTCCTTAGTTTTACCAAATGAATCTGGTTTTGTCTTTTCCACCAATTTTTACTTTGTTAAAAACTTTTTTCTGTATTCTGTAGTTTTGAACAGCTAGTAGATAACTACTGACTTCTGACTCTATAGGGCCTTTGTTATACTGAAAAGATTCAGTGTTAAAATTACAAAGACATAAGTAGTTCTTTTTAAGGTATGCAATTAGTTTCCTGGGCCAAGATGGATTGGAGGTGGATGGTGGAAAATAAAGACTTGTCAGTAGTGTAGTGTTACATATCAAAAGGTAAAGTAAAATCCTAGGGCAGGATAACCAAGGTCTTTATGTGGTGGTGTTAATTTTACCTGACACATCAGGAGAATGGGAGGTATCCATTGTCTAGGACATGGGGAAAGTTAGAATAAAATAGACGTGGAATTGCATATGACTAGCCCTCCCCTACTGTTGAAACTAAAGGAGAATTAAGTAAATAGTTGTGTCTTTTAAATAAGGGGGGAAAGATGCTACTTCTAGTATAACTTATTGGATCAACTTCCTAACTATCTCTCAGTAAGAAAAAATGTGCACCAAAGACATTAGAAAAGGTATGAAATGGGAATGTCTGAGTCTAACAAAACAGATCTTCAGCTGAATCATCAGACAATTTCAAATTTACTTCTATGGTCTTCATTGTTGCCTTTTTACATTTAAAAGATTGTGAAGTTGTTTTCAGGAACAGGAGATCCCGACACATTTGGAATTTATATAGCTACCTAGTTTCTTCTTTTGCTGTTTTGATCTAATGAAAAATTTTCAGTGTGTCCTTATGGACTGCATCTACAGAAGAAACATGGAAAATGTTTAATCTAATTCAGTTTTTATATAGGCTTTTACTATAACTATGAATGTAATTTTCTCCTGTTTTTATGCCCATGATCTTTTCTACTGTATTGTACTTCCTCGGGTATTTTGAGGATTAAGGAGTTAATGTTTCCATATTGCTTTCAAAATGCAAATACTGTATAAGGTTTTATTCACACTAATAAATTTATAGCCATGATGTATCATTTTCTGACATTACAGTATAAGCGATATGATGTCAAGTTTACATTTGACCTTGAAGATGCTCAATGACTCTTCTGCAGCTTTTCTAAGATGGATAAAACGGTCTATTCTCTGCAACTGTATTATCTAGCCAAACTGTGACGGTATTCTATCCCTATTATGATTTCTGTTCAAGCCTGTAAAAATGAATTTATTCAATTGAGATGCTATCTATTTTTGTTCACCTTCACTAACACAACACACAATACTGACACAACACACAATGATTTTTTTTATTTTATATATATTTTTTCTCAAGCCCGATTCCAAGATTTACAAGTAATAAAGGCACAGAGTAAGAAAACAATTAGATGAATGTGTTAATAAATTGCTAGAAAATCCTGTTTAATTTTACTTTATTCCATTTTGGAAAAAAAAAACAAAAAAAAAACCCTGATGTTTTTTCCATTAGAAGGAGGCGGCAAAGATTCCAAATACAGAAACTGAAAAACTATTCATGGCACTGTAAGAAATCTGTATTGAATATCTGAAGACACTTCAGCAGAAGTGTTGGGGTTTTTTTAGTTGATAAACTGTTGTCAATCATAGATACTATCAAGTAATTAAAAAGTAATTTGCACTAGTTGTACCTGGAATTCTCTGTCGTCAATATGTAAATTAATTAGGCTGAGAACAGAAATGGGAGTTACTAAGTATGGGCTGATTTTGTGTAACTTTTTTTTTCTTTGTGATATGAAATGTCACTTTTCACTGGTGACCTGTCCTTGTAGTTTTCCAGCTTGGTACACTGGCCGCAGCTATGATACAAATAGAACATGATAGTACTTTCTGCTCCTGAAAATATGGAGTTGCTGTAGCTGCTTTTACTGTCTTGGTGGTGGGGGTGACTGAATCAGAAAAGAACCAGAAGGAATAAAGCAAGAAAAAAAGAACTGGGAAGAAGTTGCTTTCAGTGATGTAACTGGCTGTAATTTGAATGGCATTGTGCTTACTGTAAGACAAAACCTTATAGTCTCCTCCATTTATGCTAGTGAAAAAAAAAGGCAGATTTTTTTTTTTAAACAATTTTGTTCATTCTGCTAGGAGGCAGTTGAATTATCACTGCCTTATTCCTAAATCTAACCCTGTTTCCCCTGTGATCATATTCACCTCGTCATCATCCTTCAGCAATGTGCACACATTTTTCATATTGGATACTCCAGATAAGTAAACTTTATGTCCTCTTCAACAGATAGAAAGAAAGAACGTAGGATTTTCAAAGTCATTTGAGAAAACAGGGGACTAAAAGATCATAAATTCCACTGAGATAAGAGTATTTAACTCCTTCAGATTCTTTGAAAATCGTGAATAAACAGACTAACTGATTCTGCCCTAAGTCTCAGCAAGAAAATCTTGTTGAGAAGGAGAAGAAATTCAGAGGTCCTGAGTCCTTTTGTATGAGGCTACCTTTGTAATTGAGGCACCAAAATGAATACAAATAATAAACAGACTTTAGAAACCATTAAGTAGCGACACCGATATATCTCATCTTCTTATCAACACTCATTAGGGTGTTATATATATTTCAGATTATATGACCAGTGAGTGCTCTAGACACACTCTTGCTTCACTTTTGATGTATTAAATCAAACCTGAATACTGTGTCGACTTTTCATTTGCTATGCTCATTTCTAATGTTATCCACGTCTTCATATAATTCATGGATTCATTTTCATAATTAAGTTGTATTTTTTCAAGGAAAAAATATGGTTTAGTGTGAGATTAAGAGAAATTTGATTTTATTTCTTAATTAACTATTTTGATGGATGAATTTGATGCAGCACAAAGAGATAAGATGTATGTAACAGCTTAAATATATCCATTGAAGTTGATCACATTACTATAAGACTGAATTAATGAGGGAATAAATCAGTGAAATAATACATAATCAAATGAATATTTAAGATCCAAGTTCAGTGTGATAAAATACAAGTCTAAATAGAACATGCATATCTTTGGAGTAGAATAATTTCATCTTTCTGACTGGTGTGCACACTTTGAGTGATGCTCTATTTCATCACAGAACAATTTCTCATGCTAAATTTCATCTTGGATGGAACCACAAGATGTGCAGAAAGAGCTAAATCAAATATTAGTTTTAAAATGTGCTTTTCAGTGGTAAGACTGTATATGTAAATTTGTATATTAGAGCTACCAGAACTATTCAGGGTGTTTTAATGTAGCTGACAACCTTCCTAGAATGTACTTTGTAGTTTTCTTCAGCATGTATGGCTATTGGTCTAAAAATACTAAGCAGCAAAACAGTTATTGGCATTTTTTCTCTCACATGTAATAATTAAAATTATAATTTGATGATAAAAAATAAGTTTTTTTGACATTTGTTGGATGATAAGAATAAAGCAATTACTGTCATGGTAGATTACCATCTTTTAATAAATCTTTCTCTAACAATGTATTCATATATAAAATCTTGTATCCAATGTCCTTTGGTGGCCAAGTCCAATCCAATTGACTGGGATGTGATGATGTGAACTACAGGATAAGAGTTGTGTGTTAACTCCTCCTCCTTGACAACTGTCTGTCAGGTGAACAGTCACTTTATCAGGCAACAGGGCAGGTGATCAGTATTGGTAATACCAACAGAGCGAAAATGGCTGGAGCACCCCTGTGGCCTTTGCAATCTCTAGTACTCCATACACAGGCTTTTGTCAAATTTATTAATTTGCCTGGAAAGAAGAAACATTGTACGATATGACTGTCTGTTATTTTTCAGACATGATAGTCAAAACCAACATTTTTAGATAAATGAACTCACTATCTTGTGTAGAAGTAATCTGCACACATGCCAAGAGCTGAAGATGGCAACGGCAGTCATATAAGAAGAAACAAGCAATGTATTTGCAGAAAGATCTACAGTGCTGATAGCACAGCAGGTGGTGTAGCAGTTACAGGCAGTCTTTTTTGTTACAGGTAGAAGAGTAGTTTCCACACCTTTCTGTGTTCAGCTTGGATGTTGTCAGTGTATTAAGGAATTTCTTACATATCTGTCCCTTTAGAAACTTTGCTAACAACTTACAATTGATAGGCTATAGTACTATACCTTAATATATTCTTTTTAATATAACCTTTAAGAAAAATAGGCATCTGTAATCTAAGCCACTTTCCTTGACAGTCGGAAAACTCAGTTTACTTAAAAGATTTGCTATTGAGAAGGAAAAAGGAAAGGTGAAGTAAACAAAACAAAATACACTTTTCCATGAATGACTGAACAAGAGAGTTCACTCATGAGAGTTTTGGAGTTTTTGGCTTCATTTGAATTTCATGCACACCTGCAGAATATCTCACCTATTATGCAAGGATTTCAAACCTAGGGACATACAGCGTAGCAAAACCATGGAATGGTGCTTGACAAATGATACAGTGCAAAGGTTCATGTAATTTAAGCACATATTTTTTTGTTATGGCATCTAAGCTCTGATCTAAGATCTGATACAGCTGGCAGAAATAGATGTCAGTCTGAAGGGTGATGTAGAAAGCCAAAGGTTGAGACTGTTGGCTTGCCTCCACGCAAAAGTCACTTAGAATGGATAAGAAGAAAACAGTAGATGGAAGTAAATCAGGATTTCATAGCAAGCACCTTCTGTTCAAGGTTTGGAAAAACCTGTGCTGTCAGGAAAGCCTGTAACAGATTATAACTAGACCTGTTCTTGCCTAATAGCTGGAAGCTGGAAATACCTACTTCTCAGTAGTTAACCAGTGTGCAAAATAACAAATAACAGGGAGCTTGGCTCCTTAGTTTGGTTGGCACATATAAGAGGGACAATCACTACCTCCCCTGGATGTGTGTTTTATACAATGCTGGACAGAGACCACTGCTGTGTAGGGGTGTTCACTTTTTCACAGCTAAGTGAAGGTCATTCTTTTTATTCCTTTGCTCTTAATTTAATTTTTCATTCCTGCTTGTGTCCTGGTAGTACTTCAGTACTTGCAGTACTTGCTTGTGTACTGCAGGAGCAAGGAGAGAAACTGACCTTTGTCCCTAACTGTGCTAACACCTGAATTTCTGTCACAATAATAGGAAATGGGAGACATGACTTTAAGTTCAAAAAGGGTGTGGTATGTTAGGTTATGATTCGTGTTAAAAGAAATGGACATTTGGCATTTTTAATGTTCATGAAACAGAACTAACTGAATTGTAATCTGTGTTGCAGGTTTTTTTTTTAAATTGTCTGAAAGTATGTAACGATATAACTTCCAAGAAAGATGTGATGGAAGTTATAACAGCACAAAACAACCTCTCTCCAGTGAACACTGTCGAAATGCAGAGTAGGAAAGAAAGGGCATGATGATGTTCCTGTGCTGAGCTAGTGCCTTCCTTGCTCGCAGTGCAGTACCTCCTCAGGCAGTATGGCATTTCTGTATAACTACACATCATTTTACGAAATTGCAACTGAATCATACACCGAGGCCAATTTTAGCATTTGGAAGCACACATATTGGGGACTTCCCGTTAGTATTTACAATCCTTGTGTGGCTGAGGACATTGTGAGTGAAAAGGTGCTTAAAACAAAGGATTACTCTCACAAAGACAGAGATGCCATGGGCCTGCCTTGGGTTGAGGACATGTTTAGATGCTAATCTGTGGAGTATTACCTGGGTGTATCCTCCCTCCCTGTACAATTCATTCAGTGGAGGTGCTTGAGGTAAAGAGCTGAGTGTTTCAGCTGAGAGACTGTGAAATGAATTTCCCCTTCAGGCTATGGGACAAGGCTCCTCTGTTTAAAGAAGTTTTTGAATGATGTAATAATATGTTGTTTAACTGTGGATTTAGTCTTATACTAAACAAATGATATTAAAATATTAATGTAGTTGCTTTTGTAGGTGCATTCTCATTATTTCTCTATGAACTTTGATGTATGTACATTAACACAAATGTGTTCTTGAGACAGCTTTGCTTCCCCTCTCCCCCACCATGATTCCAGTAGTTGGATGGAAGGAACAGAAAAGACAGGATGAGAGGATCAAAACTGTGATGATAGGGAAGGAACAGCTAATCAAAATGAGATGAGAGAATACAACATCCTCAAGGCCACAAGATAAAGGAGACTCCTCGGACCCCTAAAGGACTCTTTAGCTAATTATAATAAGAAACAGGGCTAGGCGGGGCTGGAAAATGAATATGAATGAATGTATTGTGAAACTTAAGGGATATCCAACATTTCGGGGAATAAATAGAGGAATAGGGTTTGTGGAAACGGGCACTTGTTGGTAGAGCGGATGCTCCCCTCGCGCCCAGCGCTGCTTGCTTATTCTCCACCTACAAACAAAATAAAATTTACTTTCTTTCTAGCCGCGAAAATGCCTTCGTTGATAACAAGGGTAAAGAATGCCATGAATCTACAACTCTCAATGGTAATATTGTAATTCCTTCCATTTTACATGCCACAGTAGCTAATAAACTATGCCAACTTCAGGTGTGACTGCATCCTTTGTATCACTTCTGTTTTCAAGAATCTTTGTCCAAGTGAAGTAATGACAAGAGTGCCTTAAAGCCAAAATGGTAGCATTTTTAGCAGTAAGAACAGAGAATTAGTAATAGGAGCCATTTGTAGATCATATACCTGTCTATATCTCCTTTGCCTGTGAAGTCTTAATACCTCCTGCAAGTAATCTAGACAAATATAATACCTATAAACTGCCCCTTGTGTCTGCCTTATACTTCTGTGCTGTTTTTGCAAAGAATGAATGCTGTCTTTGAGATACAGTCTTTTTAATGCTCCCAAAATACATTTTTTCTTCTGCACTCCTATTATGATACCTGTGACCAAAACCTGTGAGGCTCAGCAGGACAGTGACTCAAAATTTTAAAAACTGACAGATCTCATTTAGTAACATTCACTGCCTCTAACTTAAGCCTCTCTTCTCCCTAGAGTTTTCCTGAATTCTCCTGCTACCCGTCACACTACAGATTTGTGTTGACATGCAAAATATAATCTCCAATATGGTAACAATCAGAAGCATCAGTAATCTCTGGGCAAGAACAGTTGTACATTCATTAGTTATTATAAATGATGATCCGAGAGTAAATGAGGAAAATCTTATAAGGCTTGGATGGCCACAAAACTCTGGTATGGATGGACTTTCTACACTGAGGAATTGTTTTTTTTTCACATTCAAATGAGATGTTTTCTTCATTATCTAGAATTTGCTTTGGATTATCTACATCTGTTTAAACATGCAGCCGCTTGTCTGTTGTAGGAGAGCTCATGACAAACACAGCCATGTCTCTCTGTTGCATTCCTATTCATTTGCTAAATCAAGGTATTTGTTCTCCATACAGTTTAAGCTAGATAATTTAGAAACCATTTTATCTCTGTGTAGCTCCCTGATAGCTGCAATCAACAGGGTCATTTTAGTGTTTTTTGGTGGTTTGGGTTTTTTTTTTTTCAGGGTCTAGTTCTGTGGCTTTCTTAAAGAACTGTGTTTGATTGCGGAGTTGGAGATGTGTTAGCTTTTATCCTCTGCTGAAAGGCTGCAAGATGTCAGGGACGAAAGTAAAACCATTTTAGGATGAGGCATAAATTTGCAAGGAAGTTATTTTACATTTGGCTCTTGTATACTACAGTCAAAAGGAACCACGAATGCATATTTAATGTGTATGCAATATTTCTGCGTAGGAAACAAAATGGACTGCTAAGTGCACATTACTAGTCAAGAAGTGCGTGTGCAATATGATTCCGGAAACACTGCTGTCGTAGTGTAACAGCTACATAATTAATTTTTTTGTCAAGAGGTTATCTGGATTCCTGCTTGCTTAAAGAATCATCAAACATAAACAAACAAACCATTTAAAGTGTTGGGCTGTTTTGCTTTCGATGAGTTTTGTCCACAGGAGAGATGATGCACTAGCAGCCCTTAAATGCTAAATACTTTAATCACTGAGCTTGCAGCTGAGAATTATCTTCTGTTCACAACCCTTTCAATAAACATGTATTGCAACCTTCAGTTAATATATTTAAGTATTTAACATAGTAACTTTTTTTTGAATTTTGACAATCTTAACTTACATTAATATGTAGTGACAAAAACCGTTTCTTTAGGAAAAAATATTCTATCAATACTGCAAGCTTTAAAGATATTTACTTGTGATGGCTGTATAGCAATTTTTTCTTCCTGCAATTAATAGCTAGATTGTGCATTTCAGATATTTCTCTGCACCTATTTTACCTGGTTTCAAAATTAGCAACAATAGTTCTCAATACATTACAGATGTTTGCATCATAAGACAATAAAACGAGATAAGACTGAAAGATAACTGGAGTATTTGAACATTCCAGCTATTTTTCCAGAGCTGCTTACACGAGTGTGTTTGAGTGCTGATAAGGCACTAACTATGTTAAAAAGACAGAGGCAGAGTATAAGTATTGTTTCCTTTTCAGTCACTAGAGGATGATACCTCCGTGCATTAGCAAAAAATGCAAAACCAAAGAACATTTTGTACGTATTAAACTCAAAGTTTTCAAGATGTACATCTTAAGAGTGTTCATTTTTTTAAAAGATAAATGAAATACATCTGGCATTTTAGCTTCTGTTTATTGTTTCTAAACTCATTAGAGACTGATTGCTTAGAAATCACAGCTGTTTGATGAGGTCAATAGGAGCCAAAAAACCTATACAGGCCAATTTAACGCCTCGTAATTGGCAATGAAATTTGGAATGTGAACTCCTTATCATTTAGATAGATACAATGTTTGTGAAGAAAAGAAATACAGTTAATAGATAGATAGTTGTGAAAGCTGCAGTTCCTTTTATCTTGGTGGTCCTTCTTCCTGCTTGTCCTTTGTTGTGTTTCTTACTCGTTTTACTGGAGCCCAAGACCTTGGAGGTGATAGAAGCATTCCTCCTTACCCAACCTCACTAAAAATAGGTACTGCTTGAAATAAACTGTTCTATTTTAACTATATATCCAAAGTGCATTTCTTGTCAAATGAGGTCATCACCTCTATGGTACATCTGGCCTCTTATCTTCCTGGCACTTTTACTTCTGCTTCTAACCTCAAATTGCTGTTCCAGTGCCAAACAGTAGAGCCACTAGAAAATGGTATTTTCATTGTTAGCAAGCAGAAATAAATTTGTACACTGCTATGGTTTCAGAAGGAATGTATGATAAAGCATGTATTCTTCAATATTATTCTTAAAATAGCAAGCGCTAAATTTGCATAAAAACCGCTGACCTTACTAGATACATAAATTAAGCTTTATATTGTATATTATGTCTACAACATTAGCTGTAACAGAAAAATTGTTCTCTTTTGGATAGATTAATCAGAATAGTGTAAGAGCATTATGATGAAGAATATTCAAAGCCTTATCTTGGTGTAATGTGCCTAACAGTGTTTCACCAAACTCTGATTCATTCTAGGCTGAATGTAGCGTGAAACACGTAAAGCGAGGATTTGGTGTTGTAGGTAGATTTTCTTCAAGGACTCGACAAGTAATGAAGGTGAAACAGTCTGTGCTGTTATATGGGAATGTTAATACCTGCATGTAACAGGGGAGAAATGAAACATTTTTTATAGCTAATTGAATCTAAACTGGTACAAAAATAATCCACAGAAAATTAAAACTGAAGTTTAACTAAATCTAAAATTATTTTTATTCGCACACTGCATTATCTTTGTATGATTGTAACATAAAGACTGAAATGCTCACGTTATTCCTCAGTATATTAGTAATGCAAATAGTTAACGCATTCTATATGGAAATATCAGCTGCTAAATTGATGGCCTTCTCTGGTGCACAGTGCGTATAAAACATTACGGAACAGTAGTCAGTTGTTGGACTTGTTGGACTCAGAAGCCCAGCTTACATTTCACAGGAAAGGCTTATCCAATAGGGGCAGAATTTTTTCCTTCCTCTCTGCTTCTTGTTTCCCCTCTTTCCCCTTCTAAATCCTTGCTCTGTCACACGGTTCCTGTGTGCTGCTGAATCCAATCCGCGAGCGAGCGGAATTTCAGTCCGGCTTTTTCAGGGAGCCGCGTCTCCACACAAAGTTGGCTGATGTGCCATTCAGCATCCCAGCAGCTCCTTCTCTTCACTCTCGCAATGGCAAAGCTTTGTGCGGATGCACGGCTGGATGCTCTGAACTAACGTCGTCTGGGGGAGCTTAGCAGGTTTCGGGACAGCTTTTTAAAGGTAAGGAAGCGAAAACAGGCGTGCTGGAGAAGGAATGTGCGGCCGGAGAGCGCAGTGTGTTGGTGCCGTGCAGGCTGCATCTTAAGTCGCTCGTTCTGATGCAGGAGCTTGTGAGCAATAGGTGGGAGGGGATGCTTTTGTACTTGAAATAAGAAGCCCCAGATTAAGTGTTAGCATAATGACTACTTCCTAGCTTGTGACAAACGGTGTGGTGATCAAAGCTTTCAGGAAATACCTGTCAATTATTTATCCGCTCCCAAGTTAAACCTAACTGTATTAAAAACAGCAGTAGAGGCCAGCAGCCCAAAGCTGCAAGGTGCTTTGAACATCTCTTCTCTTGCTGCTTTTTGAAGTCCCCTTATTGCTGTCAGTTTGGTTGAATGCTCTGGAGAGAGTATTTCATGCACACTTATCTCTATTGGAGTCTTTTCTTTTTCTATAATCCACCAAGGAACAGTGTGTTTTAACAATGAAAGGCCTTCTTAATGCTCAAATCTTGTACTGTGCTTAAATATTTCTAAAAGACTACTTTTAGAGTCACGTAGATGTCCGTACATTTAGGTTATAATTGACTTTCCATTCAAATGTTGTAATAGCTACGTGCTTCAGTAAAATGTATTTTGAAATTTAATTTTACTTGTAAAGCAGTTCAGGCTTTTTGCTTGAAATAACCTGTATTAGTAGTGTGGTTTTACTTTTGGATGGTCTGCTTCGTCCACTTGTGTATCTGCCTGCTTCAGTTTAATGGTATGTCAAACGTCAGAATAACACTAATATTGATGCTCATAGACTATTTTTGTTACTTTTTATTACTTTCATGATGAAGTGTGGTTTATGTTTTGCAATATTTTCCAAATATTCTTTTTTAATGTCAAAAACCAATACAAAGTGCATAGTGTTTTTCAAGTTAATCTATGTAGTATTCTAACAAACAGCCCCCTGTGTCCTATAGATTTCTAATATTATGCATGTTAGACAAATGTTTGTGGTAGCATGCATACTTCTTAAAAACTTTCCTCCTGACAATACCTCTGAAAAACTTTTTAAAGAAAAAATATTTTTTTCCCAACTATTCAAATGTTTATTTTCTAGTAAAGTTTTCTTTTGAAATGTATTGTGGAATTTATGTCTTCTTAGAATTGCATGTGTTACCGCAGGCTGATATTTCTTTCTGCTGTTACTTAAGGAAGTATTGGACAGTCATTCCCATGGATTTTCTAATTTGAATCTAGAGTAAGTTAAAGCCTGAACTGATACCAGATGAGTTTTACATTTTAAATGAGGCATGCCAGGTAATAATATGAAGCAGAGAATATCTATGTATGTTTTTTTTGCATACAACTGTCAGCATAGTTCATAGAACATATGAAAAGAGATTATATATCTTAATATGTAAATTACTTGTGAAATTGCAGATTGATATTTTCAATGATTTTTCATTACTATTTCTGCAGCTAAGGCAGTATGAGGGCTTTGAAAAAGATAGAGTGCTGTAATTACCAGGTGCACATGTTCATTAATCCTTCCTGGCTAGAAAAAGCTTCAAGTTCTTCTCCAGTGGCATATTCGTAAAGCTATAAATACCTAAATTGTGTCAGCCAAGAAGTCACACAGAATGGAGGCTCTTTTTGAGTTCAATTTCATGCACTGTTGCTTTGGTCTTGTGAGGGAGTGCTTTGCATTCGTCATTATGGATATTTGTCCTCTTCCTTAGAAAAGTTCAGAAAACAAACTGTTAGGTCGTAGATTATTTAGTTTAAAGTATATGCAGAAAGATTATAAGAAATATTCCTTAGGATAAAAATATGTAAAAATAACCTTCTTAAGTGAAAACACAGATCAGAAGAGTTGCCAAGATAATTTTAAATCTTAAACATAACATTTTAGTAAACAAATTATGAAAGTTACAACCTAGTCTTAAGAAAAAGGATTTTAGAGGAATGTCTATAGCAATCTGCTTGCACTGTTTTTCCCTTAGCTATATACTGGCAAGTTAAATAGCACGGTGCTGGAAAACTGCATTTTTATCCTGACTTTCTTTTTAAATATTCCAAGATAATGCTTAGTCTCTAACTTCATAAGGACAGAAAGATTAGTAAATCCATTTGTATCTCTAGCTATCTATCTGCATATGTGTATCTATATATAAGCATATATGTATTGTATTTAATTACAGAGCATGTAAAGGTAATCTTAATCAGGTGCTAGTTTTTTAAATAGTTATTTCAAATATATAATGGCACCTTTAAAATGCCTATATATAATTTCTCTATGAACATACATGTATGTATGTGCACCTTTCTGAAAATGTTCTTGTTAGCATTTACTGGAACTGCACTGAAGTGTTGTTTTTACAGTCAATTCTATGTCTTCAATCTGTCATTTGATTTATAGGACTGTTTCAGGACTACACATCAATTTAAGTTTGAAAAGCACTAAAATATATCTTTCATTCAGTTACAACTGTCAGCAATTTTAGACTGTCTTGCAAGTTCAGAATTAAGATCTTTTCTGTTCGAGAAATTGTGTAGCAAATTTTTGTTCACTTGCAATGAGATCAGAAAGCTATCAGTTAACAGAGGTAGAGATCATACCTTGCTTGCACATGAAAATAGTAATTTTTGCCAAAAATAAGTTTGAAAGAAGATACAGATGTTGCCTGTAGATAATGCACTTCATTCACATTATCAGACATCAGTCTTTATGAATTGCTGAGGAGATTCAGTGCTTCCTGCCTGTCCTACAAAAGGGGATAAAGATCAAGTGATTTTTTTTTTAATAAGGAAAAGTGTAGAACTGTATCTATGCATTATTTAGAATAGAATGCATACAAAAGGTGAAATGGCAAAAAAGCTGAGTACCGCTACTGGTTCTCTGACATCCCATCTCTCCTCCTGAGGGTACAGATAGTGGTGAAGCTGGGGAACTGTCCAGCAGTGGAGCTGCTCGCCGGGAGCCTGGTGACTCCTGCTACCCTGACTCGCTTGTCTAATTGTCTCAAAGGTCTGGGCAAACATTAAATAATTAGGTCTCAGGATGTTCCCTTCTAGGGAGCTAAGAGTTAGGTAGGAAATATATCAGCTGGTGTGGGTCACAGCCAACTTTTGAATAGTATGTGGGACTTGAGGAATT
This sequence comes from Pterocles orientalis, assembly GCA_011057875.1. Classification (NCBI taxonomy): domain Eukaryota; kingdom Metazoa; phylum Chordata; class Aves; order Pterocliformes; family Pteroclidae; genus Pterocles; species Pterocles orientalis. The sequence continues at coordinate 369,938 of WKFP01014810.1, read as the reverse complement.
AATTAGGATCACTCTGACAGTGTCACAGTGCAGCTCCTAGACAAGTAGCATTTGGGCACAGTACAATGACATGGGTTTAGCCTAACATCCTTACGTTAATTAGCATATTTTTTAATAAATATATGTAGTTAGCAATATAACTTTGTATCTTGCATAATAGCATTTTTTACATTGTTATATTGATTATTCAAAGAATATTTCTTTCTCATACCAACACTCTCCTTGTCTATCTGCTTTTGTTTTTGTTTTTGTGTGGTTTTTTATTATGTTTAGCTTAGTAACTATTTGATTATTTGTCTGTGGCAATAACAGTTTGTGGCAAGACTAGAACACTTTTAGGCACAACTTTTTTCAGGTTCATCACTTCTAATTATTTTTAGGGAAAAAAAACCCAACAAAACCCAAAACCAAAAACCAACAACCCACAACTGAAACCTTAAGTCACTGAAATCTTCCTTCCTTCCCTTTGAGACATGTATCTAAAACTTTGTATAAGAAAGACTGAAAAAAACAGATATCATTATTGAATCCATATTAAGTGGCTCTTGTAAACAAGTTGTTCTAGTCATACTATTTAAAGACACAAAATCTTGACACTGTGGGCCATAATCTGACCGAAATTGTATCTGTGCTTAAATTTTCTATTGTTTCTATATGTCATTCATATCTGAAAAAGAAGTTGTTAATACCAATTGGGTATCATTTCACACATATATACTGTCATTCACATTTCTCACATAAAACCTTTGTGCTATTGAGTTTGATTCATATGAAAAGTTTGTTGTCTGTCAATAGAAAACCATACAACTTCTATCTGACAGAACCAGTCTATATATATGTCTTCCCTTAACTAAATTGACTAAACTATTAGGAAAGAACACAAAACAGATTCTATATTTGAACAGACTAAATATCTGTTTATCCTAACATTCTGTACCTAATGGAAATAGTAGTAGGTTTTCCACAAGGAGTAGAAGAAATGAGCCCAGTGTGGAGTGGTACTTCCCAGGTGTATCTCCTCATCATCTAGCAATCAATATTTTAGTGACTTTGTGAGGCACTGCTTTCTGTAACAGATTTTAGTGGAATTTTAAATCATATTGTGTAATGTTTCTTTGTTTTGTTAGCAAAAGGTCAAAAATCATTCTTAAGGCCACTTCATCCGATTGTATTCCTGCTTAACATTATCTCTTTATTTTCTTCCCTGCTTTTGGTTCTGGCCACTGACAATGACTGGCTAGATGTCTTAGTCTTGGTTCATCAGAAAACAGCTAAGACATTTCTGCTAGCTCCAGCATACATTAAATGAAGATTAATGGTGTCTTACTGAAAATATATTCAGCCTTGGACACCCTTTCGTGGTTTATTTTCTTCTTTTTTTTTTCCGTACCCATTTTTTTAAAAAAATAAGTTTGATAAAACAGATTAGTGCACATTTTTTCACTTCTGTACTTACTTGTGGACAGCATAATGGCTGTAAAATGAGCTGAAATTATTTATGGATAAAAAGAGTTTTCCTGATGTCTTTTCCATAGATTCTGTATTTTTTTAAGCCTAGCCTTCCAAAATGCTCACTATTTACTTAAAGCTCTGTGTGAGGACAGAATGAGAAATTATACTATGCAGAAGCAGTAACACACATTCACATTATGTTAAGTACACTGGTAAGCATACCGTTGCAATTTCATTGATAGACAGTGAGTATGTGATGAATTTGGTCAAGTTAGAGTGGTTTAATAAATGACCATCCCTTTTGCAAAGTAATGTTTTTTTAGTGAAACTACTCTGTAGCCACTAATGTAGATTTGCATTGCTTCTGGCAAAAGAGGGAGTTCACGCTCAGGCTCTCACTTCTTGGATGCATTTAACTCAATCTTTTAAGTTACAATACAGTAAGGGAGGCCTCTGTTTTTTAAGATAAAACGGCAAGCATAATTGTTTTTGTAAGAAACATGATTCTATCAGTTTGTGTTGAGCATACTCTGAGAAAACTTATGGGTTAAGCCCCCATTTTTGGCACTGTTTAGTGCAGCATGTATTTTATATGGCAGTGGTGGTATACATTCAAGGCCTCAAAAGATGAGGCTTTGAGCAACCTGATCTAGTGCAAGATGTCCCTGCCCATGGAAGGGGGTTGGAACTAGATGATCTTTAAGGTCCCTTCCAACCCAAACCATTCTATGATTCTATGTGCAAGATTAGCCTATTTGTCCGTCCAAATGACAGTCAGGTATATCTCTGGGTAAAATCTGAGATTGGGACTTCAGTTGTGCAGAGGCGTATCGTAATCATCAGACTTTTCAACAGGGTTAAAATGGTAGTATACATTGTTGTGAACATATAACTCTTTTCAAATGTGTTTTGCCCATGTAAAGGGAAAAACGAACATAGCTGGCATAATTTTGGATGCCAGAAGGGTATTGTAGTTAATATCACATAGGTCATGCTACCTCCAGTTCTTTGCCTCACAGGTTTTGCTTCTGTTTTGAATAACATACTGAAACTCTGACGTTGTATATCTATGCCTTTTTTTTCTTTTCAGCTTTTGGATTGATTTCATTATTCATTTCCTTTGTGTCTCCCCTTTCTTATTTGACCAACCTTCAAAGTTTTCTCTGTAATAGAAACCACAAGAAGTAATTTTCTGGCTTGACAAAATAATTCAGCTGAGAGGCCAAGGCCTTTTGCTACCTGTGTTGCAGTAAAGGTTGTGGTTATAGTGCAGCATATTTTGAATTATCTTGATCTGGTTAATAGTAGCAATGTAACCACCATCATACACAACCCAGTGTGGACTGTAAAGCAATCAATAAAGCTTTTAGCAGTGGTTCTTACCAACTGCATTGTAAGCAGCCTTGAAGATAGCTGTTAATATTATCTGGGCTCTGATTGGCTTCATGGGTGTCCATGATCAGTCTGATGCAGTTTTACATCACCTACCTTGATTTCACAAAAACAGTTTCTGTTGCCTGCTCTCTGACAATCAGTGTTATTGCAAGGAGCCATAGAGAAAAACTCTGCTGTGTTTCTATGCCCAAGTCAGAACGGAACAAAAAAGCTCAATTTCCGCTCTCCTCTCTTCATTTTAGGAAGGGATGTTTAGAAAACATTGTGCTCTTTTCCTTATCTTGCCCTGTCTTTTCTCATCACCTCCCTTGGATATAACAAGGGTGCAAGTGGGAGGAACTACCATCTTGAAGCCTGATGCCTTTCTGTCCGTCATGTATTAGCTTTTGCAGTGCTTCTGGAAATGGATAAGGACACACACACGCAGATAAAATTCTTTAGATGCTGAACCACCCATAAACCTCATTAGAAATCCTTAAACAGCTAAATCTGAGCTTTTAGTGTTCTTGACGCTGCCTACAGAAGTATAAATGTTCTGTTTGGAGATTACATACTCTTGACTCTGTCTCCAGTTGAATGGAAGAAGATAAAAACTGTGCCAGAAATTCCAAATACAAAGGAATTTTACCTTATTTTATCCTTTTTAGACTTTGTGTCATATGATGGGGTTTTTTAACAGAAAGAAGCTATTCTCCAAACCTTAGCAGTAAGAGGAACAGACCATATTTTTAAAGTTTTTCACTGGAATATTAGTGAAGTGGCCAAGATGAGTGATGTGTTCCTACCTATAATGCCTTATCACCTTTATGATCACAATCTGCCTGCAGATACAATGTTGTTGATTATTTAAATTATGTGAAAATTTTAGTTCACAGACACAAATTGCATTGGATATTAGCCATGTGATGAAAGAAGCAAGATGAGAAAAAAAAGGAAGCAGATCTGAGATCTGTCAAGATGTTTCTCTTAAGCTGGAGCATCATTCTTGACAGAGTTATGGGACAGATACAAAGCTGAAGTAGCAGATACGTGCTTTCCCTTGCATTGTCACCTTCTACAACATGTTATCTGGTAAACTGCAGTCTGCCCTTTGCTGTGTTTACTTTATGGAGATTAAAAGATCTTGGAGGTTTTGTGAAGGGACAAAAGAAATGTAGAGGACTAGAACTTTAACATGAATTAAAGAAATGTAAAGTCAAGCAGATTTGTCAGACATCTTTATGTCAAATGATATTTATAAATAAAACTTTCAAACGTATATTTTACTTACAGCTTTACCATTAGTAAATCCATATAAATTCCTCTCTCTTTCACTTTCTAAACTGTATGTTTATGACAAGCATAATCCTTATAGACAAATAATCACTATTTTTTTTAAAATCTGTAGATGTTTTTTAATTAAATATATTTTTTAATTAAAGTAATTGTAAGGTAGAATACTTGACTCCACTGATGTTCTTCCTTAGATACATATATTAAATGTTCAAACTGTGAGAACCATGGAGAAATTTACCTAATGGCCATACAGACTCTTCACCATACTTTGAGATTATTTGTTCACCCTAGAACCTTACAGGGAATCAGCAGAGCCGCTGATTTTAGCAGTAGCATGCTCTGTTGAACTTAAAACACCTCTGCTTTCTAGTTTCATGAGAACCAGTGGGTTTGATGCAGAGGAAGTTTAACTGGTAACATCAGTTAGAGGGCATATCTAGTAACATTACAGTGAGCTTCAAATGTTACCATCATTCATAAGATTCTCTATGTGCCTAGTCTACTATGACTTGCACATTTTGGCAGTGTTGCTCTCATTCATGGCAACACATCCTAACATCAGCAATTTTTTACACAAAGACCCAGTTTTAATAAAGAGAGCATACTAGAACTGGTCCTCATGTATATTGCGTAACCCCTTTATTATTGCAATGTTTCATGCAGTGCTGCCTTAGCGGGTTTTCCCTTACCTCCTGCTCCATGTGTGTATTGTATTGTGTATGGCCTTATGCTTTAATAGTGAGTGAATGTCAGAAGTGAAAGTCGGTTCATCCAAACATGTATTTTGTCTTTATGGTTTGACCAGTGTAGAAATGCAGTTAAATACACCTCCATAGTATGCAATGGGTAGCCTACTAGCCATTTCAATTTTTCCTTTTGGAAAGATGATGTTCAGTTTACTCTCCTGGTTCCCTGCTACAGTGTAGAAATAAGCCTTCACAGATGGTATATGTGACACTGTAAGTAATCTTTCTATAAACAGAAAATTATCTTTTATTTAATAGGAATTCATTTCTAGATGATAGTTTCTGATCTATCAGGAGCAGATTTCTTTAAGATTTTGATGAGGCTTTTTATTCAAGGCTTCAAATTAAACATGTCTACCAGTCTTTTTAATATGCTTTATGAATGTATAGTTTGTCAAAAAAAAAAGGTATATTTCAAAATTTTCTAGGCATCTAATTGATTTTATTTTGTCAGGCAAAAGGCCTGAAATACTAATCTCATGCCTTGATTGATTAAATAGTTACTTTGATTTTTATTTCTTAAGCATCTTCAAAGCTAGGAAATTGTAATTAAGTGCTATGTGCTTTGCTTTACTGTTTTATTCCATTTGATGTTGCAAAAGGGGAAAAAATTGCCCTGATCAGCAAAACGAAGTCTAGTCTTCATGCATTTAGACCATAGGAGGAATCAAGTCCCTTGTTTCTTGATCTTGTGTTCAGTATATTCAGTATACTGAATATCACACAGTTACTTAAAGCTATTGATCTTGTCAGTGTACTCAACCACTGTTTGCAGAGACCTTTCTCTTCAAATACAATACAGAGGTTTAACTTCCTGATTCATTCTCTTAACATGTATGGTGAAAAATAATAAGTAAGGAAACTTAAATGCAGTAGTTTTTATTTGATTGGGTTTTATAATGCCACCTTAGTATACCATGATTAGACATTTAAATGAAATGTGAATTATTCCATGCCCATGCAAGCATGGTAAATGTTATCCTGACTATTTAAAATCAATTTCAGTTGGATTTAAATATGCATATGAACAGGAATGAGTGAGTGGTGTGACTCAAGAAGAAGCAAAGCATACTAGTTCTTAAAAATACAAATATTTAGAGGAACTGACCACAGCAAAGCCAGTTTTAAGGAAGCCTGTGGGTGGCAGAGTGGGACTAGAAGGAAACATAAGATTTTCTGTAGACTATAAGGAAAATCTGTGACAAGGAATAAAGTTGAAAGAGCTGCGTGAATTTCCAGGAGGCTGAGGTCAGTGTGGTATCACATTGGAGGGAACAATGTGGAGGGATGTATAATGTTTTATCCTCCACATAGCTGGTCAGCAGTGAATCAAAGATTTGTTGTCTGAGAGTGTTGTCCCTAAGGATGACTTAGAAGGAATCCCATATTTCATCTTGGAAAGACAGTCTTGTCACTGTGGATCTAAACAGGGCAATACGTCCCTTTTCTGAGCTGACTTGTGCCATTTCGGTCCTTCTGAGAGAGGAGGCACTCTTCTCTAAAGAAGCCTTATAGCAGCTGATCTCGTAGTGTGGAAAATATGATGTGGACAGAAACAGCTTCCTTAGCCCCTTACCTTCCTGAGGCCATTTTATCGTATGTAAGTAGCTGCTAAATAAAGTGTGGTTAGTTTCATATTGACTGAAAGCACACTGATCTGCAAAATGGAACATTTGTATTTCATTTAAAATTGTTTACTATTTCTACACAAGAGAGCTATGTAGGCTGTGAACGGATTGTTGATGAGGACATAGTGAGGCCTGTGTTAACGTTTTGAGAATATTGCTGAACTTTCTGACTGTAAACTCTACCCATCAAGAATATAAACAGGATTGTGCTGCAGCTGCAGATTGCATCTGGCCCGCATAAGCATATTTAGACAAATTGTGCATGATTTGCATGTTTTTATTTGAAACCTCTATCACCCATTATACAGCATTTTCCTGTAATACTGGGCTGTAGCCAGTCAAAGAAAATGAGGAAGCTGTGGAGAGGCAATCAGATATTTAAAGGGTTGGGGTGCAGGGATCCCCATCTAGAAGATTTTGATAAGTGGATACAGTTTTGTACGATGGGAAAATTTAGAAAGAGATAGGTAAGAGATACATGTCTATGTGCAAAGTGTGTAATGAAGAGTGTAAGTGTGCAGTATTCATCCCTTAGAGGTGCTTATGTGCCTGCTTTTTGCTTCCACTCTCAAGGAAGTTGCATTTGCAAAAGAGAACTGAGGTGGGAAAACAAGAGGAAAGAACAAGTGAAAAGATGTGTGCGGTGCAATAAGAAGTAGGATAGAATCCTGAATTGTCAGTGTGGTAAAAGGAGGAAGGATGGAAAATAGACACGGAAGAAGTAAAGATTTTAGATTAGTGGTGTAGAATGGAGGCAGAAGGGAAAGACATACAGACGTAGTCCAACAAAGAAGATGAAAACACTTTGTTTCTTGATGTCTACTGTCTCAGAGGGGAAAAGGGGTGGAGGCAATACAATAAACCAAGGGGAGGTAGATATCTACCTCTGAATGCAGGGCAAAGTTAGGTTTATGTTCTGAGAAGGTGTTCCTTGAAATAACTAATCTGAAAGTGTATTGTGAGTTAAGGGCAAAAAGGAGAGATACTTGGATGTTTTGGTAAAATGCTAGAGCCAGGCAGTTGTTAATTCACAGGACTCTTATTGGATTGAGAAGATGGGATTTCTCAGGTCCCACTGTATCCATCACCTAGAGAAAGTCAACTGCTGTGCAGCTTACATCTCTCTTGCATAAGTATATCGAGACAAATCTTGCAATATTTTGCTTATCTAGAAGTTATTTCTGATTATTATTTGAATGACTCTGCCTAGGTTGCTACTTATGGCACCCATCTCAAAGTTATGAGTAAATGACTGAACAGAAAAGAAATCCTCCCTTTAATAGCTTGAATAAATCTATTGTACCATTTCTATTACTCAGTCTCTCAAGTCCTTTGTATTCAAGCTACTGCAATACTTATGCTCCAATTTACAAGGGATGGGATTAGCTTTTCTTCCTACTTATCCTTTCTGCCTTTCTCCAGCTGTAGAATGGAACCTATTAGCTCTGGTGCATCAAAAATGCATCCAGTATTAACATCTGCCTAGCGTCTTCTTTTCCCCCCTGTGATAGGACCTTGAGTTGCCCAGATCCTTAAAGTGGAACTGCCCCCACCTTTTCCTTTGAAGTGAGCATAACAAAAGACATCAAACGGCTCCCAGTCTTTAAAGCTAAGTGTATTAGAGCACAAACTAATAAGCTAGAATAAGGTGGCTGTTGAGAGATAGAAAATTCAGATCTGCTGAGACAGATGAAACAAGACTATCTAAAACAAAATTACCCTTTGTTTACTATGTGATTGTGTGGTGGTCCCTTTCTGCATCTTTCCCTATGAACCCCATGACTTTCAGTGTCTTCTCAGTTGAATTAACTCTAAAACATCCCTCTGGGTTCTTAGGAAGCATTCCTTGCCTCTGTCATCTTTGGGCTGAAAAGAAACCTGCTCACTGCTGATAGCACATCCCTACTCTACTCAGAGGCTTGCAGTTTGCTCTCTTCTGTGTTGGTTGTCTCTTGGCCCCACAGAGCATGCTGAGATCCTCTGGGAAATGGAGCAGTCTGCTTTTTTAGCAGAGAGTGGATTCACAGTGCTGTAGCCAGCACCATACAGGAAGACTTCTTCCCTACTGCCCAGCTTGTCTTGCATTTTAAAGAAGCATAGTACATGCACAGTAAGCTTTACACTAGCAAACAAAAACTGCCACCATCTGTTACATACACCCTCATACAAGATAATGCTGCTTTTAATTAATTTCATCTCATACCATGGTGGATGTCATGGTTTGACCCCAGCTGGTATAAGCACCCAATAGCCGCTCACTTGCTCCCCCCTAGTAGGATGGGGGAGAGAATCAGAAGAGTGAAAATGAGAAAACTCGTGGGTTCAGATAAAGACAGTTTAATAGGTAAAACAAAAGCTGCATGCACAAGCAAAGCAAAACAAGGAATTCATTCACTACTTCCCATTGGCAGGCGAGTGTTCAGCCATCTCCACGAAAGCAGGGCTCCATCACGCATAACTGTTACTTGTGTAGACAAATGCCATCACTCGGAATGTCCCCCTCTTCCTTCTTCTTCCCTGAGATTTATATGCGGTGTCATACGTTATGGAGTATCCCTTTGGTCAGTTGGGGTCAGCTGTCCCAGCTGTGTCCCCTCTCAACTTCTTGTATACCTCCAACCTGCTTGCTGGTGGGGTGGGGTGAGAAGCAGAAAAGGTCTTGATGCTGTGTTAGCACTGCTCAGCAATAGTGAGAACGTCCCTGTGTTATCAACACTGTTTTCAGCACAAATCCAAAACAGCCCCTTTCTAACTACTATGAAGAAAATTAACTCAATACCAGTAAAAACCAGCACAATGGAATATAGAGGCTGGTGAAGGAAAGATTTTAGATCATGTTTAATTGTAAGTTGGACATTTTACATGATTCTGGGACAGATCAGCAGGCTGCTTAAAGGCATAGAGAAGGATAAAGGATTCAGTGTTTAAAATCCTGACATATGTCAGCATACGTGTCTACAACATGAACAGAGTACGACACATGGAAGATGCTGATCTATGGAAAATGAAGGAATGCCAGCAGCTGAAACAGAGTTAGTCAATGTGTGAAAATAAATTTGGGAAAAAAGAATAGGACAAGGAATAAGTGGAATAAAGGCCACAGAGCACAAGGAAATATTTCACAGTAAGATTGGAGAAGAGGATTATTCTAACTACAGAGTTTTCCTAAGGTTATGTAAAAATTACATGGAGGGCAGAGAAAGACTTCTTTCTGACTGGTGACATTAAGAGAAGTAATTTAAATAAGGATTTGGTATTTTCCAGTTTGAAGAAAATATGATATCCTGATAAACAAAAATATCCAGAGAAACATGCAGTCGTGTCTCTTCAAGGTAGAAGTAAGGTTTGAAGGAAGACATAGTCTGAGAAAATAACTGTTGGAAAGAGTGAAGGGATTTAAGATGCCACCTATAACTAGTTTAACAGATCATATAAAGGTTACTAGCATCTGAGTTGAGCCATGTGTAAGATTATGTGAGATTTTAACTGCAATTTAAACAACCAGCAGATAAACTACACTACACATTTTTGTGAGAATTTATTTATAGCACATATAGTTTTTGAGGCTGTAGTGACACTGGCACCTTTCCAGCTTGGCTAACCCTCAAGAGAAGATTTTAACTGTGCTGATGCTACTTTTCCAAATGTGAAATGAACAAAAACCCCTGTGTCTTTCCTGAAGGTAGCCTGTACTTTGCCTGCAGGAGCAAAAGCCTAAGAAAATACCTTTTCCTAGCTTTCCCCCGGGAGGGACTCAACACCACTTATCTTATTAATAGCTCATGGCAGATACCAATGTGTATCACTTTAATTCTGTATTGATGCTACACCCTCTCAGGCAGTTAACTCCAATTTAAAAATATCTGTCTGAATCCCATTACGGGCAATGCTGGTTCCTTACTTTCCTGTTGGGAAAATGTCGCACCTTACTCCACACGGTAGAAATGAACTCCATAGGAAGCAGCAACTACAGAATATACCTTAATGCTACCATTTGGAAGGTGTAAGTCTGTACCCCTTAGGCTCTTCCAAATCACTGTTGAATCTCAACTAGTAATACAAATTCACAGTGATAACTCTATTACTTTAATGTATATTATACATTTCTCAAATACATCGCAGCAGTGTGAGGGAAAACCACCTTTGCCAGTGGGAATTTAACCACAGAATCCATATGTGGAAAAGCAACGGTCTGTCTCCTTTTCGGAAGTCTATTCTTATGCTATGGTTGAGAGAGGACAAAGGCCCCCAGAAAGCTTTCTATACATTTCCTTTCTCATAGGCACCAGCCGGAGGCCTCACCGTGGCGAGCTTCCTCTTGATGTGCCCAGGGCAGGCATCTTGCCTGGGAAGGTGACAAGCATTGGACACTCTGCTGGGTGCAGCCTCTCAGCTGAGATCAGCTCCAGCCATAGCACTCCTCTCCTTTTCCAGAGTAAAATCAGACAGATTAGTGTAAACCTTCACAATTGCGTATTTATGTTGCAACGGGTGGCAGAGAAGAGGAATGCTCATTTAGTCAGACACTGATCTCAGTGGGGAAACAGGAGTTTGTTACTCCCTCTGAATGCAAAAGTGCATTTAATCTGCCTTGAGAGGTGTGGAGTACTGCAGTGTGTCACTTCAGACAGCCAGAAATGTGGGCTGCTATTGAAAGCGGCACTCCCACCCCTCCCTTTGTGCTGGAAGCACTCTTCTCACCACTGTATGCTGAGTAAGGTTAGCAAACTGGAATTAATTTCCTATCTGAAAATTAGCCTTTTATTAAATCTGCCTGAAAACTAACCAGGAGAAGAAGTTTTTTGATCCACAGCTCCACGTGGTCGTAGGAGTACCAGTGCTGGCACCAGGGATGGGGATGAAGGGTGCCTTGCAGTACCTTGTGCTCACCTTCCTGGGACAGGGTATTCCCCAAGAGGTGGGGCCATTTTCAAAACCCTGGAGGAGGGAGCAGCCTGAAATACCATGGGTACTAGTTTTCTCAGTTCAGTTCAAGTAGCTGGTGTCTCGAGCAGGTTATTTTGTAAAAGGGCAATATGCTTGTGAGACTTACTGAGCATGAGTGTTGTGTATGAAAGGAACAATAACATACCATCATTCTGGAATGGTTCTCCCTCTCTTCTGTTGTTTTATTAATAACATTAATCACTATATTCTCTGCATAAATAAAGTAATTTAATAGTGTTCATTGAAAAAGAAAATAGAATCTTATTTTAATAAACACAAAAATTATCATAATTTTTAAACCAAGAATGCTATGTTTTCTTGAGCTAATACTCAACAATATGGTAGGTAATAATAATAAGCATACTTAATAATATAATCTTTCATGTAGCAGGTTAAAGTAAACAAAAATCCTGTTGTTGTTTCTCTGAGTTCTCTAATTCTCCTTCTAGCCTATGTAGCAAAAAAAATCCCCAGAGATGCTGCAGGTAGAAAAAATAACATACATAATCAGTATTTTAATTTCACGGCACAAGAGTAAATTTCCAGTGCAATACTAAAACATTGTATGCCCTTTTTGTACTTTTAAAAACAAAATTTTGCAAGAAATAAAAACAAAACAAGATTTGCATACAAGAGTGAAACAACTGTTTGTATTAATATTAATTAGCAGTCACAAGGAAAGGAACATTAATAATAAATAGGTAACAAACATGTTTTAACTTAAGGCATTTGATGGCTAAAATTTGTTCTTGCTGTTTTCTACTGGTGGGTTCTTTGCTAATAACTTGAATATCAGGAATGAAGTTCTGGTGTTTATAAGGTAGACCAGTGGAAACCACAGTGAACCTAAACATATGAAATTGTTTCTATGAGACCTAGGGTAAGTTCTGAACTCTGTGGGGATCCACACAAAAAGAACCAAGCACCTTGTCTAACCCCTGGGTCCAGCTGATGAAGTTTACTCTCTTGTGAAGCAGCGAGGAAGAAACGAACCCAAGTTTTCGGAGCTATGTTTTCAGACTTCAATTTCCAGTTGGGATTTAGTAGTTTAAGAAGCAGAATGTCTTGTGCTGTTCATAAAAATGGAGATCAGATGTTTGGGGCCAGTCATCCTACTGTGTATCTGTCAAACTGGGTCTGGTTGTTGAAAGGATCTCCTATGTAAGGTTTTACCAAACCAGTTGTCCCATTCCACCTCTATAACCTGTCTTGTTAGTGTAATTTATTTCTATCTCTGTGATGTTTGTCCAATGCTATTCTGTAAGGGAAAAAATGAAAACTGCAGAGTTACTAGCTGAGAAGGCAAGGTAAAGCAAGGATTTTTTTCATCAAGATCTGGAGATTGGTGTAAATTTAAATAACACCTTTCCTTTCAGAAATTATATTCCATTATGAAAAATACCCTCAGGTGGTCATATTTTTGTGGTTGTCAGTTAATGTTGAATCAAACTAGGAATAGAAATACTAATTATAATTTATTTGGGATTTCACTTTAGGATGTAAGAGGAAAAGGAAGATTTGCCTATAGCCTGTAATTGATGAAGTGTAATAGTAGTCATGTAGATAAATATGAATCATTGTGTTAACTTCTGAAATTATAAGACTTGCTATTAACTAACAAAAAAAAAATCATCCTCAAACCTGGCTTTAGTCAAGTGCTGAAAGCATGTATTTTGTGTTGGAAAGGATTTGTTTTGTGCTAACCGGTTAATATGGTATTGTTAAAAGTTTTTATTAAGATCAAAGACTTAGCCTGTGGCATTACAAGAATATGTCAAAAGCTTTCAAGAAAAGTTAGAAAAGATAAGCAAACATTTACACGCATTAGTCTGTGTGGTACTGTGAAATGCATTTCCTATTTAGTTTTTTTTTCAGTATGGTATGCACCTTTTTCTTTTTTTTTCTTTTGGGTTTCTTATATGTCTTCTAAGTTTAAACAAAATCCTTTGTGACAAATTAAAACTATGAGAAAGCTGTCTCTATCATGTTAAGCTATTTGGTTCTGATTATCATCTCATATACTTTAAATATATCCTATTATAGGACTAGAGGCTCATGTTTTGTTAAACTTCTGAATCTGAAAATCTGCAATCATTTGAATATAGGCACCTATATAACTTACTTCCAGATGCTGGCAAAATTTAGTATGCCGTTGTACACCTTACTGTATCCAGGTATTCCCTCTGTCAGCTTTCTTTCCTTCTGACTTGATGTATTGTGCCAGAAAAAGGATAATTTGTTTGGTCTAGTTACTGGTGTGCTTTCAAGAAGTTTGGCTTTAACGAGGAATGATTAATAATGTTTTTAGTTTGTTTGTTTACTAGGAAGGGCTACTTTCTATTCTTCAAGGCATATCCCTTTGCCGGGTTGTCAAGAGGCCAATACTTGGTGACCGGGTTCCTTTAGATATTCCACATGAAGAGGGTTTAATGTTTTAGCACCAAATTTACTTACTTGAAGATACTTGTTGCTACACAGTGTTTTGATTTAGCAGAGTGGTACAGCAATGTACAGAAATCACAATACAAGCATCATATGGCAATTGCAGTACAGCTGAATCGCAATACAAACGTGATTCCCATTGCTGGTCTCTATAGGCTCACCATCATGATGCTGGACGTCCCCAGTTACTTGGAAGGCATACATGGCTTGAAGCCAGCTCGAGCCCATTGATGCCTTCAAAGTTCATTTTTTCAATTGCTGGATTTTTATACTCTGTGTTTATCTGAGCTGCATGTATGCTTCCCCCATGCTGTCTCAGCAAGATAATACTTTCTATGGATTGTTTTAGAGAAGGCCATTTGCACAACCTGGTGACCCACTCAACCAATACAGCTCTTCATACGACCCCATCTGGAGTACTGTGTTCTGCTCTGGGGACCCCAACATAAAAAAGACCTGGACCAGTTGGAGCAAGTCCAGAGGAGAGCCACAAAGATGGTCAGAGGGCTGGAGCACCTCCCATATGAGGACAGGCTGAGAGGGTTGGGGTTGTTCAGCTTGGAGAAAAGAAGGGTCCAAGGAGACCTAATGGCAGCCTTCCAGTACCTGAAGGGGGTCTACAGGAGAGATGGGGAGGTACTCTTCATCGGGAAATGTAGTGATGGGACAAGGGGTAATGGTTATAAGCTAAAAGAGGGCAGAATTAGATTAGATATTAGGAAGAAATTTTTCACTGTGATGTTGGTGAGGCACTGGAACAGGTTGCCCAGAGAAGCTGTAGATGCCCCATCCCTGGAGGTGTTCAAGGCCAGGCTGGATGAGGTTTTGAGCAACCTGGTCTAGTGAGAGGTGTCCCTGCCTGTGTCACGGGGGTTGGAACTCAGTGATCTTTAAGGTCCTTTCCAACCCAAACCATTCTATGACTCTAATTCGTCTACAGCAAAGGCCACGTTCTGGTCCCCTTAGTGTTGAGATGAGTTCAGCTTTCTTTACAACAGCTATGGTCACCTGCTAGATTCTGTTCAGAGCTCCATGAGCACCTCACCTCCTCTGAGCTTTCTTCTATTGCAGGGGTTTGTTGATCAGTTTCTTCGTTCAGTAGGGAAGTATTATGTGAAGTTTTGCTTTTTTTCCCATCAGTTATGTTTTCAGCTTAAAAGAGGTCTAGACAATGAACACTGAAATACCCATTCTGCTATAAAATGTTGTACTAATTGATCTCTTGTACTTAGTAAATTAAATATAGATCCAAATTTGCAATGTATTCATTCTGATAACATCTGTATTAAGGAAGGGTACATTAGGAATGAGGAAAACTCTCTTAAACAGATCTAGTTCCCCATTCTTTCTGCTATGTCTGTTCAGATAGTTCACTCTTGAGGTATGTTACTAAATATGTATTTTTTAATATATGTTTGAGTGATACCTGTCAAATCCTGATTTTTTATAACATTCCATGACTTTCTGTAAGATACCTTGTTCTCATGGTTCCTTGCCACCCCTGTGAAAAAAAAAAAAAAAAAGTTACAACTAGAGGTTCCAGCATTTTTTTTCCCCATTTTAAATCAGGAAGAAAAGTTAAAACTTGAACTTTCCCTTTAATTAATATGGGGGAAAAGAACAGATAGAGACATGTAGAATCATTTTGATTTAGAAAATGGTAAAACATAATAAAATATTAAGCATATTATAATATTTAATATTTTATATATTTTAGTATTGGAATTAATATTTTACTGTATGTCAAAAGTAAGTGTATAATCATGTTTTATTTATCAAATGAAATATTTCTACTACAAAGAAATTATTTTTTTTATAGTGACGTTCCTGAAAAGTGACATTTCAAGCATACTTCTGAAAAATACTTTTTAATTTTCCGACAGATTGTTGTTACATCATCCTCTCGTCACAGTATCTATGGTAAAATAAAGTGTTTATATATCCTAGATGCACAGTGATGATTATGCTGATTGCATATAGTAAAAAAAGAAAATGTCATTAAATTGAAGTTTCACCTGGACAAGACACAGCGAAGACTAAACAAACACTTTAAGGTTTTGCTTTCTGTTTCGATCAGTCATTACTATGAAGTCGTTTTAGATACTGATTAAACTAACTGCATAGCTTTACCTGGATGCCATTGATTTAATTGAATTTGGCATTATCTTATTAATCAGATATCATTGTTTAAAACTAGCTGTTGTATGATTTTAAAATATATTTGATTTTGCTCTTTTGTTTTGGGGCTATTACTCTAGAAGCAGAGAGAGAAGTTGTAGACAAAAAAAATTATAACATGCAGCAAGGAAAAGAACATTCCTTTCCAGGTATTCAAGGATCTATTTAAAATAAAAAATAAAAATTAAATGCTGATCACATTGAAGTCAGTGTGAACTCATGTATTTAATTAATAGTTATAAATTCCTTTCTCTCAGCAGTGGGTCTGTAGTAAAAATGAGATCAGCTCCTTCAAAGTGGCATGATTATTGCCATAAAAAAATTTGTTACTGAAAGTTTTGTTTTCAGACACCTTTGTGAACAGTAAGCTAGAGACTTTGAAAACCTATTTTTACTTTAATTAAAACGCAAGTTGCAGTAGCCCCAAAGTGTGGATTTTTTTAAATTTTCTCATAATCTCATGGTGTTCAACCATGAGAAGAACTGGATGAAAAAAAAGAGTAGCTGTGCTTGTTCTTGTCTACAGGCTAAAATTAATGTAAGCAATTAGATGAAAAATCATAACAGAAGGTAGCTTTGAGTTTTTTTCCTTTTTCCTTTCTTCTATTTTTGTAATGGAAGTGTCTTATCTTTCAAACATGGTTACAAAGTATAGCATAACTGCCTAAATAAAATACATAGTGTTAACAATGCCTTCACTTTGCACAGTGCATTTTTTGTAATTTACTCTATTAAAATATATGTAAAAAGACCCCAAACAAAAAACCCCTAATCAACCAACCAACCAACTGATTCACTATCAGCCAGTGGTCTAGAGGAAGTAAGAAGCAGCCTTTTAGGCACCTTTGTACAAACACTCAGAGCTCTGCAAAAATGCAAACTTGTTCTGATGGAAGGCAATCAGCCCTTTCTCTGCATTGTACCCTTTAGTGATGGGTGTTGGCTATCAAGGTAGCCAGGAGAAACTGAATGGGAAATTTGTTCCATATTGTGGAAATGAATATTATGTTAAAACTGATGATTTTGCCTTTGCCAATATCATTAATGAATCCTTTAATGGGACCATTAGTGATTATGTAATAAATTAATCATTCCCCTCACCCCACCCACATACACCTTGAGGAATTGGGTCCAAGTTCTGAAGGATCCTGAAAGCAAGAACCATCAAAAAAACATGGAATTAAATTAAGAGAAAGTGATACGTTGAAACAAATATACATGTGAAGAAATGATTGTCATTTTTAATTAGTCTCCTAACCTTAATCATACGGGGTTTTTGAATTTTCAGAAGTTCAAAGCATTTTTGTTCACCTTAGTTAGATTTGCAAACAGCAAAAATAAAAAAATTAAAAAAAATAAAAAATACAAAATAAAAAATAAAACAAAAACTAAAAAAAATATTAGAAATCTGAGCTGTGCCATTTTGTTTTGTTGTTTGGTCACATTGCTGCTACACAGTTAACAATGAAGGCTAGCAGCAACCTATGCTGTACCAACAAAAGCAGGGCAGTAGGTCATGGAATTGATGATTCTCCTTTACTTGTCACGCATTGAACCATATCTCAAATAAGATATCCAGTTTTGAGATGCACAGTTCAAGAATGATGTGGATAAAGAAGTGCATTCAAGGGCCACCAAGGTGGTCAGGGGTCTGGAGACCTTACCTTGCAAGGAGAGGCTCAGCTTGGAGAAGGGACAGCTGTGGGGAACCCCCACAGCTACTTGTCCTTACTTACGGGAAGGTCACCAAGAAGACAGAAGCAGGCAGGAGAACAGAGGACCGTGATCATAAACTGAAAGATATTGGTTTGACTGGATACAAGGAAAAAAATATCCCCATGAGAATAATTAAGCACTGTATCAGAGTGCCCAGGGAAGTTGTGATATCTTCATTATCAGAGGTTTTCAAAACCCAGCTGGAGGAGGCCCTGAGCCACCTGGTCGGCATTCAGTGTTGACTCTGCTTTGAGCAGGAGGTTGGATTGGATGACCTCTTGAGTGATTCTATGATTTTAGGGCGATACTTTGCATTAACGTATTTGCTGATAGTATAGAATTTATCCCTTCAGGCCAGCTTTACAACTGGCCTTAAACTTTCTTCAGTTTGTGTCTCATTTTGTGTATATAGCAGGCAACTATTTCATGTACAGGTGACCAGCATTTATTGACCTGGTAACTAAAAAGAAAAAAATTGTCTCCTCTGAAAGATGTGAAGCACAGCTTTGAATTGGAATAGATAACTCCTGGCGTCCTGGAAAGAAGGGAGGCTTAATTGTTTTCAGCCCTTCTCTACCCTGAGTCCGAAAGACCTGGGAGATGAGGCTCATGAAGAGGTTTTTTGACCAGCTCATGTAAAACAATGAGATGCACCATTCTTCCCTTCACTCCTCAGTGCTGTGTGTGAAAAAATTCTTCTTGTCTTAAAACAGGCTGGATTGTGTTTCTGATAACTAATGGTTTGATCCAACAGCCAGTTTGGAGATCCAGAGGAAGTTTTGTTCTCCATCAAAGACTGACAAATTGCCTAGTGTGACTTTTAGGGAAGTTAAGGGGTTTCTTTTGGAAGGGTGCATAGCGTTTATTCTCCCACAGCATTAGAGAGAGCTAGTTTAGATTAATAAATATATCAATTTAAAAGCTTTATGTTATAAATGGAGTTTGTAATTTTGCTAATATGCAAATTAGATAAGTAGCTAGCATGTCTGTCTGTTTAAGGTGACATATGAGTATCAAGGACATAACTGAGTTGGATTTGCCTGGAGGCAGAAATGGAAAACCAAGCTTTTGCAGACCAGTTTGCCCTTTATGTAGGCTCTCATTTTCTTTAGTAAGTGGAAGGACAGAGGATGTGCTGAAAGGATAGTCCTGAATTCTGACAACTGCCTAAGTAAATTATAGTGAAGCTGAAACCTTGGTATCTATGTATTTTAATAAGAACTTCATAATCCTCTTCTGTAATGACTCCATATTTTGCAGGGAGATACTATGATTATTATTATTAATCTCAATGTCTGAAGTCATTTGGAGTTACTCAGTTATGCTCTGTATTTCTAAATTCCAAGTGACATTTCAAGGTGAGTCGGTAAGATATAATTGATTCTTTTTTTCTCCCAATAACATTTTTGATGAAAAATGTCTGACGGGCATGACACACAGTGTATGAAATTTTCTTCTTCCTGATAAAGTGGAAAAAGTAGTAAAACCCACCCATGACCACATGTCAATACTGTCCATTCTGCTCAGGAACTAGAGGGAATGGTTTCAAGCTGAGACAGGGGAGGTTCAGGCTGAACGTTAGGAAGTATTACTTCTCGGAAAGGGTAATCAGGCATTGGAATGCACTGCCCAGGGAGGTCGTGGAGTCACCGACCATGGGAGTGTTCAAGAAACGTTTGGACATTGTGTTGAGGAATATGATTTAGCTGGGAAGTATTGCTAATGGTTGGACTAGATGATCTTCTAGGTCTTTTCCAACCTTGATAATTCTGTGATTCTGTGATTCTGTGAAACTTAGCTTCAGGTCCAGTGCACAGAGCAAGACCTAGTTCTCTGTTATAAGATATGGTTCTTTCAGTGAAGAGTGAAATTTCTGTGGTGTCATCCATCAAGGAACAAAAGGACACAGTGGGCATTTTTACTTCATTTCAAATATTTTTAGCATACATACCTGAGCCAGAGTTTCAGTGAAGTAAACTAGATTTCATAGAAGAAAGGCAAATCAAGTTTGAAACTGTAATACTATTGTCTTGTGCAGTCTTTACTGCAATACCTTACGTTTCACGGAAGAACCACAATAACCTTCAATTCAAACTAGAAAAAAAAATCAACTTTGTCACCAAAGTGTCACACCACATAAAACCCTAAATGTGTTCTTTTTTCAATACATTTTTTTTTATTATTGTTTGCAAGATTTGTCTTTGTTTCCTGTATCTTTTAGTTTTGTGTCAGTTCTCATTCAGCTTTGGGATCTGGTCCAACTATAAACAATATATTTTTTGTAATAACAGAATTCTGAAGCACTCTACACTTAAGGAAGGTAAGCAAAAAAGGCAACAAAACACCCAAAACTCAGATCCTTAAGACAACTCAGTTGTAGTTTAACATTCATTTTACCTGATACATTAATTTCTTGTTAGTTTTGAAACAATTTCACGTAGCACTTTTTATTTCATTTATGAAATAGCATTCTTAGAAGAAAGTTTATAGCTGGCTATGGACTAATTATGATGTAGAGTTACAATTTATTGTTTAGCCTAAATTTAACTAAAATAGAACTGCATGTCATAGGTCATAACTATGATAAAGGATATTTGAGGCTCATACGCAGAATTCAGATGCACATATTGGCAGATCACAATATAAAATTTTAAACCTCCATTTAAATTAAGATACCTCTGTTGTGTATTTGAGAAAGACGGCTGAGAATAAGTGAATCTGCAGAGTTTGCCAGTCATTTTAAGTTCTGACAAAGATAATTTTGCATCATTTATCTTTGGCTATCTGAAGAAAGGCACATATTTTACCCACTTTTTTTCTGGCTTTTTTGGAATACTCGCATTTTAGTAAATTCAGACAAGCCTATCCATGTTTATTTTTATAAAACTTATTACTTTTTTCCACATTAGTAGCTGGTCAGAAACTGGTCAAACATGCCTAATGACTAAGTTGATAGTAAGAGACAATCAGCAGCATGTCTGTTTTGCTGTACATCAACATTGTTATTAGCAAGAACAGCACTATGAATATCATTATGCTTTCTGGCCAATGACATGATCAGAGGTATTAAATAGAGACTCAGACTCAATTAATTTTAATGTAAATCTAGGACTTTGGATTCTACACAGTCTTCAGTTTCATAATATCTTGTTGGGGGAGGATGTTCTTTAAAATAATTTATTCAGAAGTGTTCAGGCAAAAATTTGGTATAATGTATATTCTTGTTTGTTCTTTAGATATAATTACAAAGAATGATAGCATAATACATTACCATATGTTGATTAGAATTGAAATGTATTTAATAGTTAAGAATGTGCCAAAACCGTATATAATTTGGGTTAAATTCCAGATTATTAGAATGCTGATATACATCTAAAATTATTCATCCTATAGCACTCAAATACATTTATCTGCCTTCTATTGTGAGTTTATGTGCAGGAATAATACATCTTTCTTGAAAGACACGTATATCCCATAGGGTCAAAATTTGCATTGACTTTTAACTGACCTTGTAAGTTAGTTTTGTTCTTATACAGAGGTGTGACTTTGAAAAGTGGATGATAACTGCAATGTTTTACCTTCACTAGAGGGACCTTTAAGAAAATCTTGACTGACAGCTTAATGAAATACTCTGGATGGTCTATAAAGCATTCTCACTCTCTCCTAATTACTAAGGAAAAATTATGATACATACTCAGATGGCTTTAAAAGGTTGTTGTACAAGTAGCAGATATTCACAACAGGAGCTATGAAGACACATTTAAAAATGTAAAATATTCAAATCTTCCATGGGATAAAAATTAGTCTCCCTGAACCTCAAAAGCAGATCTGTTCACTTGGATAAATTCTTGTTTCTGAATGCTAGGGCTTTTTCCACATACTTAAAATTAATCCACTATTATAAACAAAACCTTTAAAAATCCTAAGCCCATTTTGTGGGAAGTCAAATGTCTTTTTAGAACGTATTCATGCATGTAAATCCATATTATTTTAGGAAAACATCGGCCACATTCTAAAAATATTGCATAGTCAAAAGACATAATGAAATGGAACGTGCATACCACTTATGCTGGAAACTTAGGTGCTTCTGCTAAGTTTTGAAATACTAGAAATGATGCAGAGAATTCACAGTTTCAGTTTACTCTTGTTGGTGTGCTGCTGATGCACTCGGTTACAGTACTTGTCTTATTTTATATGCATGAAAAGCTCACTCACGTAGTCATTACTTTAAAAATCCGTGTCTCTTTTTAGTGGTTTTTTGGGCATGAAGTTTTCCTCTTGACATCACTGTGCTAAAGGCTAAGCTTTTGTGTGACTTTTTTTTTTCCACAATAGCTGGTTGTTTACTGTTACAAAAGTAAATGATTAAAAATAGTCTTTGTGGTTTATTTTGTTGTTTTGTATAGTAGTGACTGCATTACAGTGCTCATGGATTTTTATATCTAATCAAGAATCTTTATGCAAGGAGGAGGTTCTAGCAAGTTTTTTTTTTTACTTGTTTTTGAGATGCAAACCATACTTATTTTCTGAGGTACCCTTCTTCAAGTCCTGATGCAGAGAACACCGTAACTTTAAGCAACCCTCCTTACTAGTATTGTTTATATCCTGTTTATCTTTGAAGTGCTTGTTCTGAGTTGATCCAGGAGACTTGTGACCCTTCTCTTTTAGGACTTAACCATTCTGACTATGAGCAGCTTCACTTGCCTGATGTGACTTACATTGGTGATTTTAACTGTAAATCCTTAGCAGAATGACTTCCAGTGACTTACACTACTAGTTTTGACAGAAGTATGTGGCTACCAAATCAATAATTATACTGCAACCATTACCACTTAGAATTTGTTTTCAAAGTTCCTTCTTAGCAAAAAGGCACTATAATAAAGCAGTTCAAATGCAACTATACTTATCATTGTCTTCATACAGCTAAAATCCAATTTTACTATATAATTGAAGCACTAGGACATGTGAAGTACCGATAATAGAAAACAAGTAATTTTTCATGACTGAAGTGTTTGCTGCACTTGACTTAGTACTCCTAACTGACGTGTTTGTGTGGCAAAACAGTAAAACACAAAATTTATTGCAAAAGCTTTCTGAACTTTTGTGTTCCGAAGAGTATATCAAATTTTTCCAAACTGGTTATTTTTATAAGAGATAGCAAAATTTTTAATAAACCTTGTCTAACCAGTGTCCTTCAACCACCATGGCAACAAGCCCATGAAATGTGTCAAGCATACATGCAGCCAAATAACCTGACCACTTTAAAAAACAACTTTAACTTGTTTGTTCCCTTTTTTAACAAAAAAATGTGGATTCGTATTTAAGTGTCTAAAAGTACGTAGCCCTAAAGTCATATCAACTGTTGGCTACAAATATTCCACAAATAATTGTCGTCTTTTGTGAGAGTTTAAGATTTAAAATTTTCGCTTTTGCTGAGGATTAATTAAAAATTATTAAAAAAAAAGAAAAATTAACAACCTTCAAAATTTAGGATGGCAAAGTAAGTATAGGAAGTCAAGTGAAACTCCTTTGCTTTGAAAAGTTTAGTAATTATTTTTCCCTTTGGGTCTTTGTACATTTATGGTAATTTAAATAACATATTTCAACTTATTTAAAGGGACATGCTTTGAATGAACAAATGCATAATTATTAATAAAAAAAGGTTAAACAGAACATCATTGCAATATAAGCAGGAAATTTTTTTACAGTAAGACCAATCATTCACTGGAAGAACCTCCCAGAGACATGGTAGAGTTCCCATCGCTGGAGGTTTTCAAGATGTAGTTTGATAGCGTGCTGGATAATCAAATCTTTCCCACAAAAGATTGAACCAGATGATCTTTTAAAGTCTCTTCCAATCTGGGCTGTTCTATGACTTTATGACACAGGAACATTTTAAAAGAAAATGACAGCCTATTCCAGCAGGAAATTAATTTAAATTAGTCCTCGCCCATGGAAAGTACACTGTTTCGTTAAGTTTACACTTCTGATGATTTATTTTTCCCAATAACTTTAGCCAGCTGGTTTGAGTTTTAACCCTAGCTCTACAATTGTCTATGTAGTCTAAAGCAAGTCAGTTTATTTCCTTATCCCCACTCTCCTTCATGATTTAAACAGAAATAGTATTTCTGGAGTTGTATGAAATCTTGTAAGTATTCAACAAATGCAAGCACTTGATAGAAAGTGTGGATGATAACACATAGAGGTGGTGATATTATCTTTTTCACCTTAAAAAGAGACATCTTTCTTTTCTTTAATGTCTACATGTCTTTTATTGTAAATAAATAAATAATAATATATAATAATATATAATATATATAATATTGTAAAA
>WKFP01014810.1:328186-344503 GCA_011057875.1 Pterocles orientalis | reverse complement strand
CTATCCTCGTGGGTTGTTCTATTCTAAAGCCTTATTAACCATTGCCAAGGATTTTCCCATCAATGTTACACATTCACATACATACAAATTGAAAGGTACATACCAAAAAAACCAACATGCTACTTTTTGTCATGATTTCAGAAGACTGCATACACATGTTGAAGGCATGGGAGGTATGAACCTCATGTATCTCTTTTCTGGGGTTGGGCTGTGACATCTTAATAGATGATGAGCTGCTGAAGTTTCCAAGAAAATATACACATGCAGCCCCTGTCCTTAGTGTGTCCTTCCTCATATTTCTGTCCACACACATTTTATATGTTACAGCTTTCACTGCGCTTTAAGGACATATTTTTGTTGGTGCCTTATACAGTATTTCCACCAGAATAATTTTTCTTGGGTGGTTTGATTTTTTTGGTCAGCCTGTTTATGTTACTTTTCTGCAAAATAATAAAAAAAAAAAAGTAATTTCTGAGGGATACAGATAGCTTTTAAATGTAGCCAGTCCTAAGAGTTTTTAAGTGGGTGGATGTTTCTCAGCTGTATTTTAGAAAAACCCTTAGTAAATTTAACATTCTGCTGGCACCTTTTGCAAAGAGCACCAGATAAAGGAATGCATTGCTGCTCATAGGAAAACAAAACAAAACAAAAACAAACAACACACACACACACATACACACACACAAACGGTGATAAATCAGATATTATTAAAAATGAGAGTACAACCCAGTTTCTATTACATTTATTTATCTATGCTTAAATCTTCAAGCAATGCAGGAAAGCAGTGGCTTTTCATAAAACTGATTACATCTTTTTATTCCTATAGAATAAGCTATTGCTTTAGTTCAAAACATACAAGCAGTAGCAATATAAGTTGCATTCAATTTTGTCTCCATGAATATATTAACATCACTATTAATAACTTTTCCCCCCTCAAAGCAAGGAAGTATTGCGTTGAATTCTTTTCCAGAGTTGAAAAGTTTTTTTTAGAGTTGAAAGTGGTTCATTGTGTCTGTATGCAGATATGCTTTGTTTTGATTATTTTTATTTAGTTTTGTGATTATGGCAGAAATTGCAGTGCAGTTTTGACTATGTCCTATTTTTGTTACTCTGGTGATACAGGTTGCCCAGTTCTTTTAAGATGAACACCTCAACTCTTCTTTTGGTTTCCATCAACTTAGCATTAAATACAGTTAATCAATGTGCTGTTTTACTTGGGCAGTCATTAAGGAAAGTATCTAATCAGATCAATTCCAGAGATAAGCCTACTACATTTTTCAATACTTTGTCAGGTCCGCTGCATTAATCCCAATTTCTCCAACATACATATAATTCGTTTCTGTTGGCACAGTATCTATCATATCTTTCTTGAACTCCAGGTAAATTTCTCTAGAAGGGTATTACCTGATTGCACAAAAAAGTATTACATCAGTATAATTACTATAAACCTCATTTAGTAACCCCCACATCAATTCTTGCTTGAATTTCTACTTACCTTCATATCCTTAGTATTAAGATTTTTTTGAAGTCTTATATGTTATTAACATCGGAAGAAAAGCAACCAGAACACTTCTTTGTTTTGTTTTTTCTTTTTCTTTATGAAAATGAGTACAACATGAAATGGAAATAGATGGTTTTCTGTACACCTAGAATTACACACAATAGCATGTCTTATATAACATGGACATTTTGTATGGCTGTTATTAAAGAACTCTCAACAATATACTCTTTCTGGGAATAGCCAATGTTATCTTTGTTATGCTTGTATCCTAAAACTAAAAAACAAAGGTGACTGCATTTGTGCAAACCTGACCTGTATCCATTGTTTGCAGTCTGCAAATTATGTTTTTGCATGCAGTACAAAAATATAGAAAGAATTCTAATGAGAATCATGAATTATTTACTAACAGGGACTTGATAAATCCCCAAGCTACAAAACATGAATAAATTAGTGGTATTAAAAATAAGTTCACTGTTAGATCATTATTAGTTTCTGTTCATCCTATATCCTGTGCTGAGTGCTGTCTGTTTCACTGAAAAGTTTTTTTATTTAGTTTTATTTTACAGGAGTGCAATTTTATCACAAATGTAAATAGCTAGGTAGATGTGGATGTAAAATGTATGCACCTACAAAGATATACACACAAAAAAAAAAGCTAGGAAAGAGAATCCAGTTAATACAATGAAAGGTGGCACTTAAAATGTATTTTTTTAAATAAAAACACTTTAAAATGTGCTTTTTGTGTTTAAAAAAACACTTAAAATGTGGTTTTTGGTTTTTTTTTCTTTTTTTTCCTTTTCAACTGAATAAGTAGAATTTCATTATTGAGGATTTCCTCTCATTATGGTTACATTTTAAGGAATGCATGTTTAATGAGGGATCATTCACTTTCGAAGGGGAGGGCGCAAAAGGCGTTCTTACAGTCTGAACAGTTTGGGTGACTCAGAAGAAGGTCTCTTTCTTTTCTGTATTCAAGCATCTCTGGACAGAAGGAAAGTCTGTAGCCTTAGAGGCAAAAGGTATTTGGAAGAACAGCCATTACTTAAAAGAAATGCAGTGTTACAAGAAGGAGTCAACCTTTCACACCAAAATTTTTCCTGAAATGGTGTCAAGTTGAACACATTTAATCACTGTTGACTTGCTGGCTGACTTGTCAAAGTTTATTCTTATAGATTTATCAGTAAACCTCCTGAGATCTAGGCATAAATCATCAGTCAGAACTTGCATTATTAACTATTCTGTGAAAATATTTTTTTCCTTGCAGTAGCTTCTGACCTTGTAGTCAACTCAAACTAGGAATTCAGAATGACACCCCAAACTGCCAGGTTTTTGTGTAGTTGTGATGCTTCCATGCTGATGTCTGTCTCAAGGGCACACAAATTGAAGACTGTTCAGAGTATAACTCCTTAATTTCTCCAATTTCAGAAAAAAATGAGTAAGATACAGGCTTCAGTTTAAGCATTTTATTATATCAGATATGTGTATCATTGAAACTCTGACATTTGACAGCACATAGTTCATTGGTGCCACAGAAATTTCCAAACAAAATGTGTAGGAAATGTATCACACAACTGACACTTATGTAACTTCACAAATGCTTTTTATTAACAAACTGGCAAGGTCTCCACTGTATTGTCTTAAAAAGAACAGAGCTATAAGCAATAAAATATATTGAAAGATTAGTTAACTTTAGGTTATTTCACTAGCAATAAAGAAAGGTGTGCATGCATTATATGTTCAAGGTGATTTAAACTAACACATATCGGGGCTTTGCGTAGTGGGTTTTCTTTTGTCTACAATCATAAAATAATATATTTGGGAGCATAGATTTGCCAAATGAAGATGTCCTCCTTGGGTTTTAAATGTACATTAAATGTACGGTACACTACATTATGGTATAAATATATTTTTCTATGTACAGTTTTTAGATTACTGGTAGGCATGCTTCTTTTTCTGTGGATTTTTTTCCTTTATGATATTAATATCAATTAATCTTTCTTTATGATCTTAATCTAAGTCTCATACACATGAGAATGGATATAGTTCTTTTACAATACCTCCTTGATTATAGACTTTATTTACATAGTACAATATTATACACAGGGAGATTTTTTTTTCCATATTTATTTCTGAACATAAGACAGCTAAAACTTTCCTAAGCTTAAGCATTGTGAGGAAGAGATCTTTACATTTTTCTTCATTGTCATTTAGTTTGTATTTTGATCCTGCTTCCAATTAGCAGTGATTTTGTGTTAGGAAAATCAGATGATGCTCAGATTTGTGCAAGAGACTTTTATTCCTCTTAAACTCTGTTGTATGATTACTGGTTTGTTTTCTTTTTTTTTTTCAGAATATGGCTCAACTATAGGGAAATATTTCTTGAATTTCTGTAAAGTGAGTGATTCATTTGTAACAATATCTGTGGTTGAAAGAGACCTGTGTTCCTCATTAAAGATGACTGATATTAACTCATAAGATTTAAATAAAACAGTCTTTGCCATAGGTGCCAGGGCATCTAGCAAAATATCCTGTCCAAATTAATAAAGAAAATGAGTCTTTACTATGAGGGCTAATTTTCTTTGTCACATTGTGGAGGAGAAAAGAAACAGTGCCCAGTGAGCATGAGGTATCATTCCAGTACAACTAACGGACGCAAATGTGGTACTGAAAACGGTATTTGCATGAACATCTTCAAGAATTTTGTTGCATGCCCTCAGTAGATATGCTTCTGTGTCTTTTGCACTAATTTAAGGCCTCTTTTTCTCTTGCTTACACTAACTAAAGTCTGACCCAATAATTGATATGGACCCCCAGATTTTCCTTTCTTTTCTGGAGGTCATTGAATCGCCATCCCTGGAGGTATTTAAGACATGTAGACATGGTGCTTAGGGGCATGGTTTAGTGGTAGACTTGGCAGTGTTAGGTTTACAGTTGGACTTGATAATTTTAAGGGTCTCTTTCAACCTAAATGATTCTATGCTTATATCATTCTGATTAATGAGAAAACATGTTTTTAAATTTGAAACATTTCCTACCTCTCTGTATTTTTTTAATACACTGTAACAGTTACAGGAGGAGGTCTTCCAGTTCAAAACTTTTGTCATTTGGAACATCATTTGGGTTACATCAAAATTATGAGTATTTAACTGGCGTGTTACTTAATTTCATCATCTCAAATTTGAGTTGCTCTAACTGTTAATTATAGCAGGTGAGATTTTACCTCATATGCTCTAATTCAGTAATATTTAGGAGAACTGTACTTGTTGGTTTTTGTAATCCTAATCTCAAGGGGTTACAGGGAAAGTGAAATGTTCATCCTTTCTTCTTTGATTTCTGAATTATAACTTGTCCTTTTCATTTATGAGGCTTCTCACTTTCACTAGGTCCCTTGCTTTCTTCTCAGATAAATTTAGGTCAGTGTGCCAGCATAGGACAACAAAGCTTCCCATACTTTTTCTGTTTCAGAGGCATTATGGAAGAAACTTGGTTTCTGACACATACAATGAAATTTGCATTGACTTTGATGAAAGAGATGAAATTTGTTACTTAAGCATTTTGTCAATCCTCTTTTTCCAGTTTTTTCTCCAGATAATTATATTCTGTAGTAGCTTTGATTGTTTATAATTTAGCTTTGGAGTTGTTTGTTTGGAAAGGTCACTCTAGAAAGGGAGATTCTTCTATAAATATTTATATGTAGGTACAATTTAATTCAAGAACACAGATATATATATATATATTACAGATGATAGAATGATTTTGTTTAAGGGTTTTTTACTTAGCTTTCATTTGTGGCTGGTAAAGACATGCTACAGTAATAAAACAATGAAATGGAGTAACTGTGTTCTGATGAAGTCTACATGTTATTCCATCAATACAGACTCTTGACTTCAAGTTCAAGAAGGTTTTCACAATGCAGATATTCTAAAAATAACAGTTCTGAAGTCCATCTTCCCAGAGGACCTGCAATTCAGTTGAATAAAATACCAAAGAACATGAACAATCATATACTGGGATTAATTTTATTCAAATTAACTGCTTAAAACCCCAAAATATTCAGAGTATGATTTTTATAACAGAAAATGCAGAAATTAGGTCAAATGTGTAAGATTCCAAAGCAATAACTGAAAGAACAGGATAAAAGCTAAGTATCAGTAGTTCAAAGACAATGTTTCACTTGAGTTTCTGTCACAGAGATATTTTCTGAAAAAAAAAATCCAATTAAAATAAAAAGGTGCAATTGTGGAAATTTAAACTTCCTTAAGTTTTATTTTCATTATTTTCCTAAAACAACAATATAATTTTTGTTTGGGAATTAGCAACCCAATGCATGATAAAAAAAAAGTAGCATATTTGGATAGTGAGAGATATGTTTTAAAAGACAAATTTGGAAACCTGCTTCAGACAAGCTTAGAAATGTTCCAATATCTCCTCAATGTGTACATGAAACCTCAGTTACCTATGCACTGGTCTTTTACTGAACTACCAGAGGATCTAGTTGGTTATCCTTTGTCTAAGATCACTAGCTTTTCATAATGTAATAGAAATTTAGACCATGATATTTCAGTAAATGTCTAATGGCAAATTTCAGTTGAGAGTTACTGTCTTGGAAGGTTCAGTGTTGATACTCTTGCTGCCCAAACCCTTCAAGGGACAAATAATTATTCATTGGTTTGGACAGCATGCCCCATTCATATGAATCACTTAGTGTCTTAACATTAGTTGAGATGCCAAACATTTTCCCTAAAGCCTGTGGCAAAGAGCAGTAAGAGAGAACATTTTCTTACTGAAAAAGCTCCAAAAAGGATTATCTCTGAATAGACTGCAGTGTGCATTAACCTTGTGTATTATGTTCAGTAACTTCCGCGTTCCATTTCCCTGCTCACTGGTAACTCAGTACAGTTTACTTGTATTGTTGTTAAGAAAACTGAAGCAGTATTTCTATAGCTAGAATTACTACCAAGGAAACCACACTTAGATATTTACAAGGTTCTTACTTGCACAACCTTAAAGAAAGATTTTCCATTAAGGTGCTTTAGGTTTATTTGTTTCTATCGTCTTTTCAGTGTGTTAATTTTTATTGATTCTTTAACACAGGGCCATAATGATGGCCAGTGAATGATTGTTGTTCAAAAAATATGCCTTGGTAGCATTACTTGTGTGGTAATCCACACTAATCTTTCCTTTTCAAAACCTGGATATTCCACCAACAGTCAGCAGGACTTGATGATTATGATAGATTTATAAAAAATTACACAAATAGGGGGGTGTCTGTCCTTGCGTCTGTCTTTGCCTCTGTCTGTGTGTGTGTCTGTGTCTTTCCTGAGGTGGAAGCACATACACAGCACATCTGGCTGAAATGGAAGCCAAATCTTCTGATGTAGTAGTGGTGAAGGCACCTTAAAATTCCCATACTTAAGAGCCTCAAGAATAATTAATTATTTTAACACATGACTTATAATAATCATTACACTCCATGAAGTTTTTTCAATTGAAAAGTACTCTTTGGGCTCCCAATCCTTTACTTATTTAAACTTTTAGAAGGTTGTCTGTCAAACAGTAGTTTCAGTTCTCCAAAAGTGGGCACCTACTGCCATTTTACATACCTTTGAGTGTCTGAGGCAGCCACACAGGGCTGGTAGATGTATAGATTACAAATGAGAAACTTTTTAGAGCACTGTCTGGAGGCTAGCTGGGATACCTTGGAGACAGTGTCTGAAAACTGGAACTCAGTACCTGTGTTCAGGCAAGTTATTCTCATGCTTTGTGAACGAAATTAAAAGCAGGGATAAAAGCCTGCTCACAAAAAAACCTGAACAACTTTTAGTGCTAGTCCAAAAATGTAAGACTACTGATAATTTAGTCATATGCTTAAGCTTCCTTTAACATCTTTAAGTAATGTATAAAGCCCTGCTTTCCTTATATTCCAGTAGAAAGAAGAATTAGACAAACATTGATAGAAATGTATGCCAGGTACAGCTAGTATTTAGCAAATGTATAGTTTGGACAGCCTGGGAAATCAGTATATATATATATATATATAATGTGTGTCATAAGATACTTCATATACATTATATTCTTATATTCTGCGGTTTTGTAGTTCTTGCAGAAATTGTCAAACTGATTTGAATGATTTGTAGATAGAGAAGGTAAAAAGTGGAGATGAAGGACTGCAAGTTTGGGGAAAGAAGGTGGGGAGTAATAGAGAAGGTTTCAGCTTGCACTAGTTGACATAAATGACCTTTAAAATAGTGTTTGTTACCTGGGGCTAAAGAATGCTTTTTACAGGCCACCAGTACTAAACTACCAAGCCACAAAACTGCAACAGTAAGTGCACAATCTGTTTCAGCCCTGTGATGATTCTCATTTAATTCCAGAAGTCAGTGTTGCAGCCATTTTGTAAATTCATAGAATCATAGAATGGCCTGGGTTGAAAAGGACCTTAAAGATCATCTAGGTTCAAACCCCCTGCTGTGGGCAGGGTTGCCAACCACCACAGTAGGCTGCCCAGGGCCCCATCCAGGCTGGCCTTGAACACCTCCAGGGGTGTGCCAAATAATATATTAAGATTTTCCGTTTGAAAAAAAATCATAAATTACTTGAAATTTCACAGGCAGGGACTCATTCCTTACACCTTGTGCTAGCTCTTATTTTAATTTAGGAAATGGGAGATTTTCTGCTATTGTTTCTTCAGCTGAAAGTGGAATCCACAATGTGCTAATTGTTATCCAAGAGTTCAAGAACATCAAAATGCTCCCTGCCCACTGACAGGCTAGGGGAAGTGTCAAAGACAAAAATTGCTTTAAGGAAATATGGACAGGGAAGGCTTTTGGAAGGCTTAAAATGATAACAGAAAGACAGCTGTGTGCATGAATTTGTGAAACTAGTTTGAGGCAAGAAAAGGTTTTTTCAAACAGTAATTTTGCGAGGAGCAGCCAGTGTCCAACTAGATACAGTGATATTGGCAGGGGCAAAAGATTTAACAATGTAGGTACGTGGTGATGCATAGAGATTTTCTCAAACTTTGGAAGGTCAACAAGCTGAACTTGATGGTTTGTAGGCTGCTAAGAAAAATGACAGTAGGGGCTGTCAGACTGAGTGAGGTGTGGCCATATCTACTGGAGAACAAGAGAAACAAATGGGGGAGAATGTGAAGACAAGCATCAACTCATTTTAGATTATGGCATAATGCAAAGAAAAGTATTCACAGCATCCAAATATAAAACAGCTGCAAATGTTTACAAAAAACAAAAACTACAGAGAAAAAAAACCTGTTTGTTCTGCTAACACTACAAGTGAGGTTTACAGTATCTTCAGTCTGCTGTAACACAGGACACTGCCAAAAGGAACAGTACTTCTCTGCCATCCTCCCCTTCAGCAAGCAGCACGTTCCTCAGCTGTCCCTCATTTCACTCCTGGTTCTTGCCTGTTTTAAGTAATTATAATCCTTTTTTTACCTGTTTAGTTTCAGCTGCTTGAATCAGCAGTTCCAGCATTACTAAATTCAACTTGAGGCCACGGACTATAATGCCAGGATGCTGGGGAAGAGTGGGACCGTCCATTTCAGTGCCAGCCTGCACTTTGGTTCATTTGAATCTGTGCTGTGCAATCACACTCCAAACTAATCAACAAGCTCTTTCTCCCTTTCTCTCAAATGTACTTGCTTTTTTAGGCAAGGATCATCTGTTTCTGTATACCTTATACTTCAGGTTATATCCATTATGGAGAATCTCTGGTTCTCTAGCATGCTAAATGATTTTATAGCCTGATGTTTGGATTTTTTTTTAAGTCCTCCAGTGGATCTAGACAGGTTAAATGTTTCCTCCAAACTTTTCTTATGCCGGGGGAATTGCAAAACTAAAAAATCCACATCTATAAACAGTAAAATTTGTTTCCCTTCAAGACTGTGATGGGTTGACCCTGGCTGGATGTCAGATGCCCACCCAAGCCACTCTATCACTCCCCTCCTCAGCTATACAGGGGAGAGAAAATATAGCAAAAGTCTCATGGGTCGAGATAAGGACAGGGAAGGATCACTCACCCATTATCATCACAGGTGAAACAGACTCAACTTGGCAAAATTAGTTTAATTTATTACCAAACAAATCAGAGTAGGATAATGAGAAATAAAAATTAAATCTTAAAACACCTTCCTCCCACCCCTCCCTTCTTCCCAAGCTCAACTTTACACACAGTTTCTCTACCTCCTCATCCCCAGCAACACAGGGGGATGGGGAATGGGGGTTGTGGTCAGTCCGTCACACGTTGTCTCTGCTGCTCCTTCCTCCTCAGGGGGAGGACTCCTCACACTCTTCCCTGGTTCCATCATGGGTCCCTCCCATGGGTGCAGTACTTCAGGCACAGACTGCTCCAGCATGGGTCCTCCATGGGGTCACAAATGCTGCCAGCAAACCTGCTCCAGCCTCACCATGGGCTGCACCATGGGCTGCAGGGGAACCTCTGCTCCGGCACCTGCCCTCCTTCTGCACTGGCCTTGGTGCCAGCAGAGTTGTTTCTCTCACATATTCTCATTCCTCTCTCTAGCAGCAGTTGCTGTTGCACAGCAACTTTTTCCCTTTCTTAAATGTGTTACCACAGAGGCACTACCACCGTTGCTGATGGGCTCAGCCTTGGCCAGTGTCAGGTCCATCTTGCAGCCGGCTGGCATTGGCTTCGTCAGACATGGGGGAAGCTTCTGGCAGCTTCTAACAGAATCCACCCCTGCAGTCCCCCCGCTACCAAAAGCTCACCATCCAAACCCAATACAGTGACTCTTGATTGGGACCATATATAATGGTAATCAATGTTTTGGGGCTGCCAATGGACTGGGGAGAGTTTGTAAAATATATTTGTTCTAAGACAGTGTAACATGTCAAAATCACCTCCATTTTTTTAAATTGTTAATTTATCTAAGCATGACATGTACTGTCTACTGCGGATAGCTGTGATCATTGTAAGCACCCTGATTGTAGAACAAAACATTTCATTTGGAACTGCTGCTGACTGCATAATAGGATTGGTTCTATGGAGGAGAATTAAAGCAAGGGTGCAAACAACATTTATTGATTTAAAAAAAATTAATACATTAAATATATTAAAGAGTTTGTTAATTCTCAGAGTCTTGCCTACTCAGATGGCCAACTTCACCTCCTGAAGTTATTCTTATGTACAGTCTGATCTTGTTGGAATACTTACATGCACTCTATCCATGGATTTAATATAATAGCTTTGAATAAATTTCTACCGAGTGAGTACTGCAGTGACTATTTAAATTAGTGGACAGCAAATCTAGTTACTGAATAGAATGGCTAAATTGCATCCATTAAGATCTTATGATCAAAAAGGTAATTTAACCTTTATATCTCTAAAATAAATTTAAAAACCCTAAACCAACAAAAAAGAATCATAAGAAATAGAGCCCTTTGCTTCTAAAGAGGGGAAAACATTCTCTCTTTCCATTTCAGCTAGACAGTAATTTTGGATTACAGGCTTGTTATACTTGTAGTCTGATAAATAAGGAAACTATGAAAACAACAAACCATAAATTATTTCTTTCCTGCTCTCAAGAAGCGTTGGAAAGAAACAATTTTGCGATGACTTAAAAAGTATAGTGACAATGGAATTATTTGCACTCTGCTCTTTTTGCTACTTACAGGATCAGAAGGAAATGCTTTCAATAAAACATTGAAAGTACAAATGAGAATGGTCCATAAAAAGTGGTGAAAAAGAAAGATCTCAGGGCAAATAGCTTTTAATGTTCATGCTCCCACATCCCTGCAATGAACAGAAGTGGCAATATAAAAAGAAACTTTTTGAAGAGTAAACCTCCATCATGTATGTGTAATCATAAACAGAGTAATGTCTTCTCATACAATTAAAAATAAGATAAATAAGCCAATTTTATTTCAGATGAAACTCAAATCAACTTCATCTTTCATCAGAGGAACTTCTAGCTCCCCAATTTTGAAGCTATACATCAAATGGATGTCTTAAGCAACTATACATTTCCATATTAAAAACAGATGTATGCTTCCTAAAATTTAGTTTACATGTATTTGTAAAGTATGTTTTGTTTCATCTTAGAGCTAACTCTTAAGGCCGGAGAGGTTAGGGCCTGAATTTAAAAGTTTCAAACCACAGGTTCAAATGCAACGTTAACATCTATTTTGTAACTTAATGGAAATACTTACACCTTTGCCAAGGTTACATCACCCTTCAGCCTTCTTACTCTGTCTTGGCTGTCTTGTCTTACATTTACAAACAGAGAGTTAAGCTGTTTATCTTCAGGCCTGAACTCAGTTTTTTCCATTTCTTTCTCTTTGTCCTTCTTCCTTCAGAAAAAACTTCACACACAGACACAACAATTTGTATTACATTGCCACTTCTCCATGGCTAACATTCCAGCCATGCTTCTTGCTCCTCCTCAGTGTATCTCATATAAATATTTTCCTTTTAGTTTCCTGATGCTTATAAAGTGATCTACCAAAGGTCCAGGCATAAGAGCTTGAAGGAAACCAAGCAGACTTTCATCAGAAGCATTTGCAGTTGTCAAGGCTATGTCAAAAACAAGCAGTGTCTCTGGAATTATTTTATTATCAAGCATTACAACTTCCAGTGAAGAAAATACTTCGTTGCATTTTGTCTGCAGATGTCTAAGTATAGGTATCTATGATGACATTTTGCAATAGGAGATAAAATAGAAGATGACAGAAAATATATTTGGTAAGCGGGACAAAGGAAATAGAAACAGAAAATCATTCCATATAGATATATGAATTCTGCTAAGTGGGGATAGAAAGTAGAGTAGTGCTTCCATCACTGGACACTAAAGTAGTCTGAAACAAGCAAAAATAAACCTGTGTGCCTTTGTAGTAAATAGGAAAGAATCCACACAGAATGCTCTAGAAAATGGATTTCTTATTTCTGCACTGTGTAGATCTAAGCACATATTTATCTGTCACTTTTAGCTATTAAAAAAATAAAACTGTTTTCTTGAATTAAATACTAGTTTCTGAATTAGGCTGTGATTAAGTATCACTATTTGTCATTAAGACTTAAATGTTTAATCTTGACAATCAGGGGCTTGTACACATTCTTTTCATGTGCATGCCAGGGGAGGTCTCTAGTCTGAAAAAGCCAGGAAGAAGATGTTATTGGACATATGTCTTTGTCAAGTATTGATTTATACATCCCTGTCTCTGTTTCTAATCTAGTATGGATATCAAATATTAATAAACTGTGGTTCAAAACCATATGCAGAAGTAAATAAAATACTTTTTAAATCCAGTTAGTTATCATTTTAGGGATGTAATATTTGTGGTCTGTTTGTTTGTTTTTCCTATGTATATATACTTATCCTAAGAATATTGCTGTATTTAGTACTGCAAACAGCACCAGACTTGAGCCACCCAGGTAATTAAACTGTATAGTTGTTATTACTATTTGGTATAGGAATATTTTCTTACAGTTTATTCTTTCTCATTTGCATCATCAATATTTACATTTCTGAAGGTGTATGTTTTATTTTTGCCACCTCAAATCTCACAATGTATCTCTGCATTTCTATGTTAATAATAATGATAAATATTATATCATAGTGTTTCAGCGGACTATTAGCTTATTTTCACTATACTTACAAATGGTTTTTCACATAAACTAGCTTCTGCAGAACCTACAGTCTTATTTACATCTTCTCATTGCACGTGACTATGCAAGACATTATGCAGAGAAATTAGAAAGATTGAAATAGTAAAGAAGTATGTTCTACTGTCTGAGAACACCTGCACCAGCTGCTTTTATTTATCATTATATAAAATGTGCTGAAGTTGCCAAAATCGTTTGTTAGAACAGCAGTAATTATTTTCACTCATGTAGTGCAATTCATCTGCAGTCATGAGACCCTCCTTTAGCGGGTGCATTTACATTACAAAGCATAACAGCTTTGGAAAATGAGGACTCTCACTTCATAGTACAGTATTAAGAATGCTTGGTGGACAACAAACTGATATTTCCCTGTTTGCAGTGAATAACTTCTCTGTTGGCATGTGAAGAAATAGAGTATATTTAGTAAAATGCATCATACGTTGCCTATATTGGGTTATGTTTGTTTTATTACAGTGATGGAGGTGAGTACGTTGGAATATTTGTTAAAAATTCAATGGTCTGGGTTTGCTGGATTTTTAGCACTTATCCCAATTAATGCATTTTTTTCGTAATTAAAAATAAAAGTGAATAATTTAAAATATGCAAAGCTAAACCTAAATATAGGATCCAGAAAGGTTTGGCCTGATTTTTTTATAGTGCTGAGTACAGAGTTCCTGTTCAAATTGTGCATTTCAGACTGTTCTTTATTTAAGTATATTTTTAGAGGGGGGAAGTATAGTACATTTATTAATTTTCCTTTCTAGATATATTACTATCAAAATTGTCTAGCACAGGAGGAGAAAGTTAATTGTGCTAGTAAATTAGGCATCCGCTCATATGATACAGATGTGAGGAGGGTGGGAAAGGAAAGTATTTTGTAGCTCTGTTTAAACAATCTTCAACAATTCAACCTCATTATGTCATCTTTACCCTGATAATCAATTATTATAATTATTCTAAAGTGTGATTTGAATTAAAGCAAAATATATTATTTCTAAAATATGTACTCCTTTTAAAATCACAAACTAGGGAGTATGAACAAAGATTGGGTAAGACAGAGGATCTTTGTCAAAAGTATAAATCACCTTCAGTTGGTTCGCAGGAGTATTTAATTTCACAGACAAGGTAACATTTCTACCTCTGTTTTGCTCTTACTCAGTTTAGTAGACATTAACATTGTTCTAAATAAGACCAGAATTTGACTTTTAGTTTTTTAGTTTTTATAGACATTTTTCTCCAACATTTTTGTATGGTATTGAATAATCTTAATCTGTGGGGAGATGCAGGCCAGGCCATGCTTCTGGCTCTGGGTGTTTATGTCTGGGTTTTGGGTTTTTGGAGTTGTGGTTTGGTGTTTTTTGGGTTGGGGGGGGGGGGTTTAATTTTTTTTTTGAGACCATCTGCAGTAAACATGTAGAGGCAGGTTAAGTGCTCAGTCAACCACCTAATGCTAAAATTGTGGTGTGAGCTTGCCTTTTGGTATAGGAAGGGAAAGATGAGAATGGGCTTTTCTGTTTTAGACTGATTTAGGACTACTTTTCTTAGATGTGAGGACTGATAAGTAAGTCATTGTCAGTCCTTCAGAAATGGTTTTCAGACAGGTAAAGATTTCTTCCTGTTCTTTACTTTACACTTCCTAGTGGTAAACTATAGCTTGGGTTTGTTGGTTTTTCTAATAATAAGAGTTCTGTAACTGTTATGACTAAGGAAAAGAAAAATAATGCTATCATATGAAGGAGTAGACTATAAAGGGCAGATTTTGCATAAATTAGTAGTTTGTCTTAATAAATAAAAGGAAGCATTGTATAGGGAATCCGTTAGAGCTTTGGGGTTATACCTATGTTATTACAGTAATGCCAGTGTTGAGTATAAAATGCCAGTCTTTGTTGCCCTTTGTGGTTTTGATCCCATAGTACAAATTACAGGGCACAGTTTTCAAAGTACGGTTGAGTCCTAAAATTAATCCATAAGAAGAAATAAACATTTTCAGCAGTGTTCAATGTGGCGCTTGCATTACTGGAAAAGTGGAGTTGGTGTGGGGGATACCTTTGGTAAGTGTCTCATCACTACAGTAAGAATTTCTTGTGCTACTTAGCTACTGACTGATATTAGAACAGGCTGATGAACTTTAGCTTCATGTGTGAGTGTTTGCCTCTGGGACTGTTTGCCATAGTCTTGAGTTTCACTGTGATGATGGTGGTCAAACTGTGGGATTTATCCAAGGTCATGTGTCATCCAAGGTCATGTGTCTTTGTGTTAATTTTTTATTAGGGATGCGAGGCAGCGTCTGTGGTGTGTCCTAAACTAATAGGAGTTTTTACTTAAATACACATGTAAAGAAATACAGCTTTCCAAGGCTTTATATTTGATGTAAGATTTTATCTTATAGTTGATTATACTGTTGTAACTCTCAGTTTGTACTTAGCTGTGGCAATATTTGCTTTGAAAGTATGCTTGTCTTTGTTTTATTACTTCTTTGCTGGGCAACAAAAAATGCATAACTCCTTACTGCCTCAATATGCTTACCACATGCTTACAAAGGAGAATATTTGCACATTTAGTTATATTTGCCATAGAGCTTGTAAAGGCTGTTACAAATACTGGTGATGCTTTTATAGGTATGCTTTCTCTTGATTCTTTAAGAAGCGTAAATATTTTAACCAAGCCACTATTTTTTCTAATGAAGACATTAGTGTTCTAAGTCTGCAGATATGTGTGATCTGTTTAGCATAATATCCCATGTTACAGTCATTTGATTTCCTTGCACTCCAGTCTAATGAAATACTAATTGCCAATTCTTGCCTGTTATGCTTAACATATTTCATAATAACATCTATTACCTATGAAAAATAAGTGAAATTTTTTATTAATGCACACATTTAAACAGAGAGCAGGAGCAAAGGATAAGAGACCAGGATTGGTCTTGCAGGGAAAAGGAAGATGAGTCCCATAATGGATCTGAAGTGCAGGTAAAAGAACTGAGGTAGTTCTGGTGAAAGGAAGGTAGGACAGAGGAAAGAGAATTACATTAGGTACTGATAGACAGATTTGGGAATTCAGAAGTCCATTAGTGACAAGGTGTGAAAGGAACAGACTGGGAAAGGGACACAGGAAGCAGCGCAAGAGTAGCTCACGAGGGAAGACAGAGTGATAGCTGGTATTATATATAAAATAAA
>WKFP01014810.1:303239-320509 GCA_011057875.1 Pterocles orientalis | reverse complement strand
GAGACCCAGCTCCCTCAGCCTTTCCTCATAAGGGAGATGCTCCATTCCCTTAATCATCTTCGTGGCTCTGCGCTGGACTCTTTCCAGCAGTTCCCTGTCCCTCTTGAACTGAGGGGCCCAGAAGTGCACACTGCTGGCTCATGTTGAACTTGTTGGTTGTCTGTTAATTTCTGCTTTCTTTTGTATCATTAAGCTGTTATTATTGCTCCTTCCTCCATCCTGGCATGGCTGATCTGCTGTCTACACATCTTGAGGCCTCAGAGATTTATTACACTGAAAGAACCCCATGAGAATATATATACCCCCCCCCCCATCCCAGAATCTCCAAAAAGAAGTAATATTTACAAGAAATGTCAATAGTGTATACACAGTATTAGGGAAAGAGACTTTTTTTAAAGTGTGTAGAGTCAGGTTCTTTGCCGATGCAGGTCTTGTAAATGTGTTCATGATAAATGAACTGTGTCAAGTTTCATAAACAGAAAATCTGCACCATGATACATGCAAAACCAAACAAACTCCTAACTAGCACTTTTATAAAAGGACTTTTATTACACTTGAGAGGTTCTTTTGCTTGTTAAACTCTCAAGCAGATATGGAAAACAACTAAAGGAGTCACATAGTGATACCTAAATTAAATGTGTTTGCCAGGCTTTCAAGTTAGCATCAGTTCTTTAATAATTTTACTCATGTTTCTCTAGAGTTATTACCCTTTCTATCAAAACCAGAAAACTCTAATTTTATTTAGAAAACAAAGCTACTTATAAAAGTAATTCTAAAGGAAGCTTTGGTAAAATTCTGATTAGGGAAAGCTATAAAATCTGTGAGGCATAAATTGAATTGTTTTTGTTATTTTCATTATAATGACATTATAATCAGAAACTCAGTAGTTAGGGAAATTCAGATTTAACATTTCCTGATTGTAAGACACTAAGAAATGTCTTTTACTGGTTTAAGAAATGACTTTGATCATTGGCTCATTCATCTCTTTTTTACTTTAACTGTTCTGTATCTGCTGCAAAGTCTTCTGAAATACTTGCATGAAAGATTTGTATAAAATAAAGGAGAGACTGATCCTTGAGATGCTTGCTTTTGGGCTTCAAGTCAGTTTCCTCATAAAGCCTCAGCCAGAGCTTCAGAATAACCCTCAAATGTGAAAGTACCATGATAAATATACCTCTTGCAGCATAATCCACATAACCATATATACATATATGCACATATAGAACCATTTTCCTTCTCTATCAATATATATAGACATATTTCAAGTTTCCCTTTCTTATTAAAGGTCTTAAGAAAGTAAGCTGTATGCTAAAAATTAAATGGCATATGCAGCTAAGGCATCACCATTGACCTAGAATATTTGAAAATCTTTCTCAGTGAGATGACCCTTTTTGGTTTAAATGGAACCAGGTTAGCTGACTGTAAAATAAGATTCTAAGGTTAGTCCTGTTAAAAATTTCAAGTGCTTATAAATACAGTCGCTGCTGCAACTCACTGGTTATAGTAGAGAAACCATTGTATTTTAAACTCTCAGAATGCTTCTGTTTCTGTGAAATTTTAAAGTGTATCAAATAATGTCGGTTCATGCTAGTCAGAGTTACAGGAAGCATAGTCACACATATACCAATAGAAAAAACAATGTGGAGGTCTATTAATGATGTAGACAATGACTCTTTGAGTCTCCAGTAACTTAGTCTTTTCTGTCTTGATTTCATCTTAGTTTTACATTTTACTAACTTCTTAAGCAGGCTATAGGAAGGTCATGATGAAGTTTCTATCTGTTTGAGTTGTTTAATGAATATT
This sequence comes from Pterocles orientalis, assembly GCA_011057875.1. Taxonomy (NCBI): domain Eukaryota; kingdom Metazoa; phylum Chordata; class Aves; order Pterocliformes; family Pteroclidae; genus Pterocles; species Pterocles orientalis. Next base: position 318,706 of record WKFP01014810.1, on the reverse strand, counting down.
AATTGATGTTAATTGTCAAAGCAGCAGGCCTTCAACCCTAACACAAAATCTAGGGGATCTCAGTAAATGAGGAATGGAAAAGACAAAGACTAGCCTTGTGACCTTACCTTTTTTTTTTTTTTTTTTTTTTTTTTGGTATTCTTAGCACACATTTGCAGTAATCACTGCTTCTTCACTAGTCCAAACACGTGACTCAGTGCTTGAACTAAAGATTATCTTGTGGACTGCAGTCGTTTCCATTGGTTGTACTGTAAAGTTCCATGATCAGTCAACATTTGCAGAGGCTACAAAACAGTGACTGATTTAGGAAAATAGGGAAGAATTGCGCAAAGACAGTGTATTTCTAGGAGGTCAGGATGAGCTGACCTCAGCCAGCAGCTAAGCATTGTACTGCTGCTAGCACATTCAGCCCTCCCACCCTGTGGGACAAGGGAGACTGCAGAAAGAGATAAAGTAGAAAAACTTGTGGTCAGGATAAAGACAGTCTAAATAAAGGAATGGGGAGGCAGAGAGGGGAACACAAATGATGCTTAGGCAGTTGCTCGTCACCTCCCACAAGTATATTGATGCCCAGCCAGTGTCTGAATAATGGCTGCCTCCCAGGCCAACACCCCCTGCCCAGTTGTTCACTCTATGTGGTCTGCAAGATCCCTTTGGTCAGTTGGGGTCAGATATCCTGGCTGTGTCCCCTCCCAACTCCTTGTGCACCCCCAGCCTGCTCACTGGTATGAAGAGTGTGGAGAAAGCGTTGATTTGGTGCTTGCACTGCTCAGCAGTAGGTGAAACACTGGTGTGTTACCAATGCTGCTTTAGTCACAAATCCAAAGCAGACACCACATGAGCTGCTACAATGAAGATTAACTCCATTTTAGGCAGACCCAGTGTGGTGTGCTCGTGAGTAGTCTTCTTGGGGACTAGCATAGAAAAAAATGTGTTACCATCAGATATATGCACCTGGTGCAGACAAAACAAGGCTGTTTAAAAAGATCGTTAGAATGAAGAGGGTGGGGTGTAATATGTGTATGCTTACGTGTAACTGAAGACTAGTGTAACTCCACTGGCTTGCATTTAATGTCGCAAAGCCACTTTGCTTGTGAGATGCATGTGTTTTAAAAGTATCCAGTAGCTTTGTAACCCAAAATTTTGCATCTTTTTTTCTTGCTGTGTTTAAAATGTCATCTCCCTACTTTCAGAATATTCAGTACATTTCCTCTTTAATCTTTTAGCATGCAGATTCTTTGTAATTGGGTATTTAACCTATCTAATTCCATGAGATTATGATATGGTAATCTGCTTGCAACGTTCATCCTCTTGCATTATAAGGTCAGGAAATTAAAAAGCAATTTGCATTCTCAATGAGTGAGAATTCCTTGAATTCAATGCCTTGTGGATTTTTTTGCTGTTGTTATTAATATAATATCTGGTTCAACTACTGTATAGATAGTAGCAAATCTAAACAAATTTGTTTCCTTACTGGTGGTGATTTTCCATTTTAATCTTCAGAAGACTATGGAATGTTTAGATGCATCTGCAATGTTAACCAACTGTACTATAACTAGGGTCTGGTCAGAGCTCACATGAAAAGCAGGCTTATCTTCAATCTATGCATTATTTCTTGGGGTGGGTTAACCTTGGTTGGATGCTGGGTGTCCACCAGGCCCCTCTATCACTCCCTCTTCAGCAAAATAAAGGGGGAGAATAAAATGAAAAAGAAACTCGTAAGTCAAGATAAAAGCAGTTTAATAAAAGCAAAGGCCAAGGTGGCACACAGAAGCAGAAGGTAAACAAAGATGTTATTCTCTACTTCCCCTCAGTAAGCAATGTCTGGCCACTTCCCAGGAAAGCAGAGTTTCAGTATGTGTAGCAGCTGCTCCTAGAGACAAACACAGTAACAAACACCACCCCTTCCTCCTCCCTTCCCTTGCCTTTTATGGCTGAGCTGATGTCACATGGTATGGAACAGCCAATCCGGGTCAGCTGTCCCGGCTCCGCCCCTCACAGGGTGTGTTACAGACACCCTGCTGGCTGCCAGGGTGACACTCAGCACTGTGAGGGCTGCTGTGGGGGTACTGACTCCATCTCAGCCAGACCCAATACATTCCTTCACACTTTAAAAGTGGGAATAACGCCTTTAAGGATCTGACAAGACTTTATGTTTGCATAATTTGTTAAATTTGTTATGAAACCCTGAGTTTTAGAAGCATTTTATTACTTTATATACAATATTTTTAATTCCCATATGGGCACTGATGGGAATAATTGATGCCACATGTGCAGAAGTAATAAAATCTGATCCTAAGTGAGTTAAACAGTTTTATGCTCTACTGTGTTTTTGGTTTTGCTCTTCTATTTCTTGCTCAGATGTTTGGATAGGGTGAAGAGGGTATGTATTTTCTGATTGCCTTTTTAAAAATGAAGCATGTGCTCTCCCAGCTGAAGTTAGTGTTTTTAAAGACCAGTTTGAATGATAAGCACCAAAATCCTTTGTGAGAAATGACAACATCTGTGAAATTGATTGAATGGATTTAGAAACAGATATTAATTAAAATGATACATACTGCAGAAGGGAGATAAAATAGTTCTGTCAATTTCTGTATTTTATATCGAAGGATCTCTAATATAATTTTCAGGAAGTAATTAATTTTCCTGATAATTTGCTGGATGATAAACTGCCAAACAGAGCACCTTTCATCAAAGTTAATAACTAGATTCTAAGTTATTGTTTGCTTGCCTGTTTGCATTTATATTCATTCCCATGGAATTTTGCTAGTTTGTACTAGATGATAGTCTGATACTTAATTATTTGCCTTTAGTTCTACCAAGAAGAAATGGAAATCCAGGGATAGCGGCTGCTTTTAAATCTATGGATGTGAAATTGTTGGCTGAGAAGTGTAATTTGGTCACAGTCATAACTTACCTGATGAACATTTAAATTTTGTTTTGAAAAATATAGAAGAATGTTGGAGTTTTGTTTCAAGATTTTCAGAAATTTTTTTTTATTTTGAAACATCTCAATTTTTTGCTAGTCTTTATATTTTAATGAAAAATAACCAAAGGACAAAGTTAAAATGTACTGATTAATCCAGAATATTTTTGTGTTTAATACAAAATGTTTGTATTTGTGTGCATTGTGCATTTAAATTGAGGATTACAGAATATGCAGTCTGCATCTGCTCCTATTTTTGTGTTCTTGTGAATTAACTATCATTGGTATCATACTTACATCCACTGATAAAACTATAAAACTCTAGAACTAAATGAATAAGATAATTATTTCTCCAGTTTAGAAGTGATAGTGATGGGAATGCAATACAGTAACAAATCTCAGGAGGACAATGTAGAACTATCAACTAAATCATATGTGGTATATTTAAAATTATTGAATGAAACACAAGGAGATCAACAAAAGAGATTTTCTGTCTGATTAGGAATTTTTTTCTAGTAATTATGTAGGTGTCAAAGGGCATCAGCAGCAGGCTGAGGAAGGTAATGCTTTACCACTACTCATTCCAGATGCAGCCTTGCCAAGGGCTGCTGTGTCCAGTGCTGGACTACTCAGCATGTGAGACAGGGACATACACACTGTGTGTCCAGAAAAGGGCTGTAAATGTTACTAAGGGGGCACGACATCTGTCGTACAGGAAGAGGCTGAGAGGACTGGGATGGCTTATGCTGGGGGATGCTCAGGAGGATCTTCTCTCTGTGCATAAATACCTGAGGAGGGGGAGTAAAAAATAGAGCCAGACCTTTGCTCAGTGGTGTCTAGTAACAGGATGATGGGCACAAACTGAAACACAGGAAATTCTACATAAAAGTAAAAGGAAACATTTTTTTAGTGGGAAGGTGGTCGAAGTCTGGCACAGGTTGCCCAGAGGGGTTGGGGAGTTTCCATCCTTGGAGATACTGAAAACCTGACTGGACATAGCCCTGAGCAACCTTCTTGGAGCCAAGGTATGGACTGGAAGATCTGCTTTCCAACCTCAGACATTCTGTGGTCCTGTGTTACAGGAGCACCGTGTAGTAACATAAACTGAGATGTAAGTGTACCCACTGCTTTCTGCTCTCACCAGTCTTCCTCAAGTTTTAGTGATTGTGCAGGAAACGAAAGAAGGGGAAACCGTAGTAGAAAACAAAAGGAATGCCACTCTTGAACATGTCCACGTTTCAAGATTATTTACACATATATACTATAGGATTGGCTGTAATAAGTAGAAGTTCAGTGTCCCTGCTTAGTCATGTAGAAAAAACAAAACAAAACAAAACACAGAACGCATAACTAAAGAAAAACTCAACTTTCCGATCCAGTGTAGGCATCATAACCCTTTCAGATGTGCTGAGAGCAGCAGTAGAAAATGAAGCAGCTTGCTTCAGAAAACAGAAACACAAGCAAAAAACTACAAAGTTGGAAAAATGTTTGTAATGAAAGTAGGAACATGAAACCAAAGCAGAAGAAAATGTTGAGAAATTAAGCTGATTGGAGCTTGGAAATGTAGATACTGGGATGTTAAATCGTTCTTTCTCCAATATATGTAGGTGAAAATCTGACCCTCTGTAGGCAGACAGCTAAAACATTGTACAGCTTCATGCCATCAGCTAAACAAATGTGAATCTGTACTTCAGACCATGGTGTATGGTTAACAAAATGTTCTTGTAATACTATCTGAAGCTGTGTACCTGGATGTAGCAAATTATGCCCTAAGAAAATTGACATTTATAGGTGAAGTCTTTACAGTAGTAGAGCACCAAACAAATGAGCAGATAATGCCCCCAAACTGTTCTATTTCAAGTTAGTTATAGTTATGCAACATCCTTCTTGAAAGGCTGTTTTCCTACCTAATAAAAATGGAAAGGAAGGCTATAAAATTATTGATATTTCTTTAAGAATTTCTCCCCCAATTAAGATATTGTCTTAAAAAATGCATAAAGACAAATTAAATCAAAGACAATATTAAGGCATGTACTTTCTAAAAACCTATAGTTACTCAGTAAACCATATAGTAACATGCATCATAAAGCAATGTTCAGTTTCATCACTGAGATGCCTGGTATTTCCGTCTGGTTTTGTACCATTTGCTCCTGTTTCTTTTACGTTTCTTCAGGTTATTACATCATAATTTTGCAAAATCCTGACCTCCATTAGTAGTTTGCTACATAATGACATCATACAATGGTTTGGTGTTTCCCTAATAATTTGCACCACTCGGACACCTATTCGTTGTTGGAACTAAAGCAGTTCATAAGGCAATTGGTATCTGGGCACTCCCTCAGTATCTAGAAGCAGGACAACCCTTAAAGCCTAGCTAATCAATATGAAGGAAGCGCTAATGTTTTTGAGCTACTTACTGTAACTTGCAGTATCAAGTAGTAAGCTTAATTTTGTTTTAATTTATGATTTCTTTAATAATATGTTTAGAAGAGGGTTATGGTATTTTGAATCAACTGTGGGGACTTTCATTTATAAGTTCAGTAGGAAAACAGTACTAAGTCCAAAACGTATTTGAGAACAAAATAGTTAATTATGGAGTGACTGAATAGTCAATAAAGTAACTTATCATATAAAAATATAAAGCATAGTTGCTGTGTTCTCATATCTTAGAAATAATGAAGATGTTAAACTGGAACGCTGCTGATGAATGTGATAAATGGTATCCATTTATTTTGCTTATTTGTAGTTTATTCTATATGGCATATTTTTTCCCCATTGTAGCCTCCTTTTGTCTTGTCCGATCTTCTACCCTCTTGGCCAAAGCGTAGTCTTTCAGCATGTTTAGGGGAGAGAGAACCCCTAAAGTGCAGGCTGAAGGTAGAGGAGAATAAGAACCTTTGCAAGGGAAGCCTGTATTAATTTTTAAAACTGAAGCATAAATATAAATCAATCAATATTGGTTTTTTTTCTGAAAATTAAGTAGGCTCTCTCCAACCCCCTCCCACCTCCATTTGCTAATAAATCGTAAAGCTGCTTACTTACTGACTCACAAAGTAAAAGATACACTGTAAATTATAAAGAAACTTGGAAGGCCTATAGATTATGCCATTATTTATTAGAATGTTCTATTCATCTTACCATTTGGCAGGTTTGCAATTGCCAAAAAATACTTTGAAATAAAGGGGGAGATGGATGATAAAAATAACTTAAAAAGGCAATGTGCAACCATAAAATAAACAATTGGTTGATCTGATACCCAACTACAAAAGGTAGCTAAGTAATTTTGCTGAAGTTTTAATTTGCCAGTGCAGGTAATTAAAGGCAATTACGCCTCTGAAATTGTCTGTGGAGATGCAGAATTTGGAAAGAGCAGTGCATGAGAATCTTAAATACCAATTCACATGATTTATGATAGTACGGGAACAGCAGTAAGATCTCTCCCCAGTCTATAGCTTTGAAAAGTTAATTGAAAGAAGCAATTTAAGTGAATAAGATTGTGTGCAGTAAGATATTACCATATAATTGTAGCTAAAATGTTTAATCAAAATTTTTGTTTTTTTCACTTCTAGTTTGTGTTAAATCTTCAAGGGAAAATGAATGTCACTTAAGTTTAAACAAAATCTTACTATCATACATATATTTCAGAAAACTAATACATTTAAAGTAATATTGCTTGTTGGAGAGCAAATGAATGTTGAAAACTACACTGTAACAAACAGTTGATATGGCAGACTTGTATGTGGGGCATGATTTTTCTGTAATGTTTTTAATATTTTTTGTCACATTATTATTCATAGAGAAATAAAAAATTCCTTGTAACATGATTTGGGGAGTACAACTCCATTATGAATTTCATTGGATTGTATGAATAGCATTTATTTTGTGAAAGTTAGTGTGGGTTGTAGCTTTCTTTCTATGAAGTGAAGCAGACTGAACAAACTGAACAGGAAGATCTATTGGCCTTTTCCACATGCAAGGAGGGAAGTTATACTAGCTGAGGCGTTCACTGATTCTTTGGCACGTTCCCTTTTGAGTGCTAAAGAGCAGGCAATAAACGTATACAACAAGGAGCAGCAAAACTTATTTGAGACTCATTTTTAAAAGCGTGTGCGCTTTCTGCATTGCAAGCGCTGAGCGTTGAGTTGTAGCTTATAGAAAAAGAATATAAATTGAGTTTTCTGGGCCTACCTTGTCCCAAACGCATTGCCCCTGCTGACCCCCACACCCAAAGTGTGGTTTTTTTAATTGTTTTTCTAAGGACGCATATCTTCTTGCATGCTTTCTAATAAAATCTGTATGCACATGTTTGTGTGTGCGTGTTTTAAAAGTTCCTTGGCAAATATTTTATTACTGCCTGTCAAACAATCTCCAAAGATTTAAACAATTTAAACTGTAGACTGAAATTATCGTATCAATTATAAATCTTGAACCCTAGGGAAGATCAGATGCCTTTAGGAATGTGGAGTATTGAGGGAGGTCTTGGTCAAGATCTCAGTGCGAGAGTGGTTTGTCTGTGGAGTTGTGTGTCATGGGGCGATGTGTCCATCTGGGAGTCCGCATTGCTGAAATATGCCTGATAGACTAGAGTATGAGACTATTTTGTGCTATTAGTGATGCTGTAGGCATTCATCACAGGTAATATGCAGATGTGATTTGACCCAGTTTTTGGTTTCTGTTTTTATCCACTCAAAAAGAAAGTCAAATTGTGCAGACGGCTGTAATCAGTAAGAGCAAATAAAACCAGGTCTGTAACACATTATCCATGTATTTTCCACTGCTGGCAACTGACCCTTACTTTGCCCTTTATGAGTAGATTAATACCACTGTTTCAGCAGTAGTTGGGTGAATGGTCATGCAGTAGATTACGGTACCACAAACTGTTAAGCTGTGGCCTGATGACTGCGGTAGAAGTGCTCATGTATAAGATCTGTTTCCTTTGAGAGGATAGTTTGGTAATGTCATCTGCCCTGATTAGCTGGTATCGCTCTTGGTATTGCATTAGGAAGGGACTGCTAAGACATTTAAGCATAAAGTTTTCTCTAAAGAAAGTACTGTACGTGCAGATATTATATAAACACAGGTAATAATTTATGTTTATATTAGTAATTTAAAATAATTTATATGGTAAATTATCGAAATAAGATTTGTATTTATGTCAAGGACTAAGATAGATATTTCTATATTTTTGGAATAAACAGTCAAATGACATTTGTGTTATTTTAAGAACAAGTGAATTCTCTCAAGGTTATTGAGGTAGCATCAAAAAGAAAGGTTGAAATACAGCATATGGTGTTCATGGAAAAGGAGAGATGCTCCCACTCAATGTTGCGAAGTGTTCTTACTAAGTTTTGGACGATGTTTGCAGAACTGGAAGATATAGTATCAAATTTACAATGTAGATAGCATTTCAAATTATGATTGGAAAGTAATACTTGTTAGTGCATCACTTCTGACATGACTTTTTGATAGTTCCCACATGATCCGTTAGGAAATTGGGCAAGGAAATGTTCCCCTTGATCCTTCCAGGAATGATCACAGGAGCAGTTCCTATGAACAAAAGGACTGGGGGCTGGTCTTGATCTCTAGCTGTCCATGCCATCCTGACTTCTCACTTTTCCCATTGCATGTATGAGAAATAGCCCTAGGAGAAAGCATATTTTATGAACAGCGGTTATTACTAGGCTCGTGCAGCTTGACCTCTCTTCTCATTTAGAAATGCTTATAAAAATTAAAACAAAAGCATGTTCATTGTCTTTTAGAGCTTGGACTCTGGTTGTCCTATTATCAGGCTTTGTGGATCTAGGATCACATGCTGCATGGAATGCTGTCATGGCAACTGAGTATATTATCCACATTCTACTATTTCTCAAATTAGGTGAGTCAGACTGTTGGTCCTTGTATCCCGCAGTAGCAGAAGATAGTTACAGGTTGTGTCACTATAGCTGGATGACTGGAAATAAGTCCAATGACCAGTGACATTTGTAGTTATCAGTTTGACAACTGGTGCAGATGTCAGCAGTGATATGTCTGGCTGTTGACATGCTTGAGCCGCCCTCAGTCTTCTGAGCATATGGTTTCATACAACTGCACCACTGAGTCACACTAACAGCGTTCTCAGATAAAACTGAGAGGGAGCAAGTTTAAATGATGGAGAAAGCAAATAGCTTGAACCTGATTTACCTACATAGTAGAGAAACAGCACTTTCTGTTTTTCATAGTTATTTGAGGATTTTACAGTAGATTATTGTCCACTAATCTGAATTCTTCAGTATTTATGAAAAGAATTTCATCTGAAGACAGAGCCAAACAGGGAAATTTACAGTCTAGTTGCTTAGTATCTAGTTCCAAGACTGATGGGAGTCTGAGATAAAATATATCAATACCATATGTGGTTTCAGCTTTCATTACAGTACATGTCTTCCCTCTTATAGTTTTGGGGTTTTTTTTTTTCCCATCATTGCTTCAGAGCATGTCTTCTACATCTGATATATTGTTCAGAAAAATGAAAAAATGAAAATTTGCAGGTGTTTTCTGTCCGTTACACTTCTACTTCTTTTGCAATTGCCCTTCTCCTTTATCACAAGCACCAAATCTTTTGTCTCCTTTTTCTGCTGGTGGCTTTGCATATGTCACACCATTATACTGTTTCATTTAATGATTTGGCATCATTTATATGATTAGTCTGTTACTTGCTGTTACAACCTCAAAACATGTTGCTGCATATCAGAAAGAATGATAGAATCTAGAAGCCCACTTACTTTCACTCCTGTTCTAAGGTAATAGACTTACACTTAAGCTACTGTTGTAAAAGTCACATAATACTTAAACACAGGGTAACTTTCCTAAGTAAGCTAGGGCTGGTTTCAACGAGGTCTGATGCAATTACGTTTTGTTGAGATATATATATATTTTTTTTTTAATTTTTTTTTTAATTTATTTTTTTTACCATCATGGTGTAGTATTCTGGGTCTTTAATTATTGGTGCTGTTGGGGAAATGTATAATTTGATCAAACAAATAACAGTGAGATATCATAGCTCATTCAGCTCTTTGTGGTATCTGTCTTCAATATGATTTATTACACAGAATCACTTGATTTTCTTGGGTTTAAAATTGTTATGAACATTTAATGAATTTTCACTGGAATTTGAATTTCAAATCTAAGGCAGAAAGAATTCTAATAGCTTCTGGGAATTGGGATAAGGAAGAATTCATCTGTTGCCCTTTTGTGTGTTTTCTTATTTACCATTAGTTGCCTTGTAGGTACTTAATTGAGGGTCCTCTGATTATCAGCATGGAATGATATAATTGCACTCTGGGAATTCTGAACAGTGAGACAGACGTTTTTAAGAGTCAGCAGAGGCATCGGTATCACACTAGCATGGGTAATAAAAAGACCTAACCTATCTACAAAAGCAAATGAAAGAGCCTTGGGAGAGCGACTACCTGGAGCGAGATGACCCGGAGCAAAGAGATCCGGAACCAAAAAGGGCCAATCTTCCGGAGGGTCCTCACCTATGTACTGGGCATGACGTGTATGTTATGGGATAGATTATTGGCCACTCTGGGTCTCAATCCTGAACCTAAGATATGAAATCCTGGGCTAATAACTGGGGATGTGATCCCTCCCAGCTTCTCCGGTCTGCAGACCTTGGCAGCCGTGTAAACATCACTTTTTATCAGCCTTCTTCTGAGCACAAATCCAAAACACAGCCTCTTGCTAGCTATTATGAAGAAAGTTAACTCTGTCTCAGTTTAACCCAGGACATTCTATACTTCCTTATCATATTCTAAGGAAAAACTCATGCTGAGGCACATAACATGTTTTAACGCATTGGTAGATAGCAATAGACATGTACACGTCTTCACTTCTATTTGGCTCATCAGGTGTTAAGATGTATAAACTGTAACACTATCCATAATAAAGGAGCTAAGGGTCCTTTGAAAATCATAGAATCATAGAATCATAGAATCATAGAATGGTTTGGGTTGGAAGGGACCTTAAAGATCATCTAGTTCCAACCCCCTTCCATGGGCAGGGACATCTTGCACTAGATCAGGTTGCTCAAAGCCTCATCTTTTGAGGCCTTGAATGTATACCACCACTGCCATATAAAATACATGCTGCACTAAACAGTGCCAAAAATGGGGGCTTAACCCATAAAATATTTGAATTCAGTGTACAGATTATTAATCTTCCAAGACTTGCTTTTCCCAGAAGGGATAGTTCCATTTATAACCTTGCCTGTGACACTGTCGTATCTTCTGCTCAGGTATGTGCAAGAGAAAAATAGGTAAGAGTGATGGACTTAGAAAAAGAGAAGGGCCTTTTCTAAACTGGTCAGAAAAATAAATTTCAAAATGTCAGGTATCTGTAAATCAGGATATGGTAACAGATTAAATGTTAAGGTGTTTAGTGGGAGGCAGAGTACAGAAATCTTTAAAATGAGGTAGAATAAAGAAAGGGAACTGAACCAGAGTCACTGTTTTCATAATCAGATGACAAAACTATCTTAATGCTAATGTAACCCACAAGTTCTATGACAGTAAGCGGTGAAGTAACCCCATTAATTGTTTTCTCATGATTTCTGATTACCATATCTTCTTTATGAATTTGAGTTTAGATTAGCTTTTGGACTGACCTTTTCTACATCCGAAGGTCTAACTTAGCCTGACGCAGAAGGCAAGCGTACTTCCAGAGAGACTCTCCTCATCTCTATACTGGGCATGACATGCATGATATGGAATTGGCCAGTTGGGGTCTCAATCCTAAACCTAAGGTTGACTCCTAGGCTAGTAGTTGGGGCTGTGCTCCCTCCCAGCTTCTCTTGCACCTGCAGGCACTGGCACAGCAGAGAAGCTCGGAAGTCCTTGACTGTCCTGGCAGCAACTATAAACATCAGTGTGTTATCAGCCTTCTCCTCAGCACAAATCCAAAACATGGCCTCACACTAGCTACCATGAAGAAAGTTAACTCTGTCCCAGCCGAAACCAGGACTCTTGATTCCTCAGAATCTGACTGGCAGAAATCCCGAACTCCACAACTGCACTTGTACTCAGTAGATTTTGAACTTACCGACTGTTCTGTCTTTACAGGATGCTCTGACAGGCATTTCAAACTGATAAAAGAAGGGAGAGATTTTTGACCTGAATTTCACTGTCTCTCACTTCTCTGTTTTGAATCAGTACATTACTGTCTCCTTTGTATGTAACGGGTGGTTTGGGATGGACAACATATGTAAGGAACGTGTTGCTGAAAAGGCCATCCTCTGAACTGTGAAGGTGAAATAAAATTTTGTGTAGATTCTTACAATGGGAACACTTTCCATCCTTTTTGCTCACTGAAACAGAAGTCTTGTGTGCGGTTGGGGCTATGGGGTACATGGCAAAAGGTTTTTGTCATAATGCATCTGCAGAGGATGACTGAAAAAAGTCTTAGCAGAGTGAATTCTATAATTTCCCAATCTTAGAGTATTCAACTTTGCAATCTTAGCCATGTCTTTTCAACTTAGACTTCTCTGTGTGTAATAATGTCATCTTAATCTACAACCAAGTTAGTCTTGTAATGAACTGTTATAGATTTGCCAGTGTGCTAAGTCACATGATGTGAACATGTGACGTAGTATAGTGATGAACTAGGTTTTCATTAGGGATATTTGAGTGTTTGGAGTCTCTGAGAAGTGTACATGGAAAGCCAAGGACTGTATTTTTCCTTTGTCATACAGGTATTTTCCTTGTGATAAATTGTTCCAGTCTCTAGTCCCAGGCTTGAAATACAAAGAGAGGTTGGTTTTGTTTTGTTTTTTCTAGGGACGTCAAATTTTTTTCAAGTTGTACAATTCAGAGGAGTGCTTTTTAACTTTTTTTTTTAAAAACTAAGATCCATAGAAAAAAAATGAAAGACTTAATATCTAAATAATACAGAATGAAGCAAAACAATTTTCCCTTTCTAAGACAAAGAAAAATATCTCTTGTGGGCCTTTTTAGGAGTTTCTTAAATCCACAGTCATAAATACTGGTGGTGAGGTAGGGTGATCAAAGTTATGCAGCTGGCATAATTATTTTTTTGTTTTGACAATTTGAGAGGAAAGGCTTGGGGGGGTCAATGTAGGCAAATCTGGGACTCCTGCCAGCTTTCCAGACTGTGCTTATACCCACAGCCTCTTAAATATCAGATTGAACATATTTAATACACTTTCTGCTTCGTATTTGCTTTGTTCAAGAAGCTCTTAATCTTACCTGGCTCCTCTCAGAGAAAAGCATTAGAGAATCTGATAGACTTGGGGTGGTGTTTTTTGATTTTGGTTTGATTTAGGTTTTTTTTGCTCAAATATGTTAGTGTTGTGGTTTTTTTTTTTAACAATCATTTCACCTCTGTGTTTTAGTCTTAAAGATGAAGTAGCACAGAGAATAGACTCAGAAATGCTTTTTTTTTCGCATCTGGTGGATCGATGTCAAAAGTATGGAATTTGTAACAGTTGGGGGAAAGGATGAGTTGATAAAGGCATACTCTTTCAAGTTTTGTTTAAAGGAAAAAAAGCCATCTTTTTCCTGTTGACAATTTCTCACGCAGACTGAGATGTTATGGCAACTTCCATACTTTTATATAGCTTATAATATGCAGCCATGGTCTAGAACGTGCAGCATCCCTGATGTTTTTATCCTACAAAACACACTTTCTTCCACTGCTCCTGGTTTTGATTGCTGTGTCTAGTGTAAGATCTTATCTATGCAGACCCACATGATACCATATTATGTAGGTATAAACAAGTTAAGCCTATTATATCCTTGATGCAAAGCATAGAGAGGGTTTAAGTCAGGCCATAGTCCTACCTCCTTTGCTCACAGTCTCAGCATCCTTGCCACAAGTGATCTCAGGAACTAATTTCTATACTTTTATTCTTTGAATCCTGATTGACTGTTGTAAGACATCCTACCTGTGTAAGGCCATTTCTTAGTATGAATTCTTGACTTTGTAGTATATAGATGGCTAATGTTTATGTATACTGGTGCAGTATACTGAAAAATGTCTCTAAAGGTTAGAACAAGCATCACCTAATATTTCACAAATATTTGAATGTCTCCAACAAGGTTTCTGTGTTATTGGTGAGTGAACAGGAGAAGACAGAACCAAGGAAGAATATTCTGCCCTTGTATAGAGCTGCATGGTCCAATAATGCTTTCTTCCAGTGCCCTGGGGTAGGGGTGGGGGGGGAAGTTTTGTTCTCTGATTACACCTTCAGACTAACTGATTCTGACAATGTTGGCAGCTACTTTCTTCTGGTCATCTTGTATGTGTGAATTAATACAAATGCTTTTTCAGCAAATGGATCTGGACAACGAGTTTTCGTTATTGTAATATTCCTGAAAAACAGAAGCAGGTGAATCAAAGCTGAATCCTCATTCTCCAAGAAATGAAAGATAAACGATTTTGTTTACTTGCTTTTGTGGAAGTTCTACACTTTTGAAGTTTTTTTTTCATCAGGAAGACTAGAGTATATGTACATTTGTCGCAGATAAAGGCAGAGTAATGCTTAGGGGTTTTTTCTTCTGCATAAAGTCCTTACTTCTCCAAGGAGGGAACTAAAATGCAACTTTATGGATATGTTGAACTTTTTGTGAAAAATAAAGGAGATTCTTACAAGTCAGAGAAATAAATATAATACTAATATTGGCTGAAGTGGAAGCTTGTTTGCTTCTAAAAGTATTGTGAAGGTGTTTCAGAAGGTTATAGTATTTTATTAATACTTACCATGATATTGACGGACTGGCAGAGAGAATCCATAAAGTAGTCATGTTAATAAGTAAAACTAGGTGTTACAGGTATGATGACTTAAGTCATCTTTAACACAGGCCTACTTCTATGACTTGGAAGTTAAAAAAAAACACAAACAAAAACCTAACCAACCAAGCAAAAAAAATTACCACCACACCACACCCAAGCTTCTGAAAGTCTGTTATTAATTGTATTGCGTAAGTTGAGCAGGAGCTTACTGTGCTCTGTGGTTTATTTTGCTAATTTTCTGAGGTATTTTGCCTTTTTTTCCATGTGAGAATTATTAGCTTAGAATGCTGATGCAAATGGTAAGTGGGAAACAATGTTATTTCGGAAGTGCAGTAACATCTGTTAGAGGGACCCAAGGAAAAAAAAATTACTAGGCAGAGGGTAATACAAGTGGAAGCTGAGTACACGAAGTTCTGTGATATCAGGAAGATCTGGTGTGGCTTCTTTTACCTCTTTCTCCTTATTCTCATTGTAAGTTTGTGCTTGAATATGTAATTATCTTAGAAAAACTAGTGAACACTTAATTGCTCAGTAGAGGCATAATGATTAGAAATTTCTAGAATATTTTCGTTAGAAAAAAAATCCTTATTTGAAGTTAATTTTTTTTAAATAACGCCTGTGATGCTTTTAGACCTAACCACAGCCATGGTTTGCTTCTGAAATTTAAATCTATTAAATTATTTGAGTATATACATCTTTATCATTAGTGTCTTGCTTTCTTTTCCCAGCTTTTTTTTTTTTTTTTTTTTTTTTTTTT
>WKFP01014810.1:275975-290525 GCA_011057875.1 Pterocles orientalis | reverse complement strand
TTTTTTTTTTTTTTTTTTTTTTTTTTTTTAAGGTAACTTCATGGAACATCTGGACAATGCTCTTAGTGATATTAATTAATTTTAGGTAGTCCTTCTAACTTGAGATATGCTGTGGTTCTATTAATTTACATTATCAAAATTCAGTTTATCTTGTAAATAACATCTCATTTTATTTTGAATAAATTCAAATAAAAGATGCAAGTTATCTTTGGGAAGATATTGTTTGTTGTGAAGTGATACAAGTTATAAACATCAATAAGTAAATATCTAAAATACAGTCTGGAATGTTGAAATTATACAGTGCAATCAGTTTCTCCAAATGTTCTTCAGTTAATGCTTTTCCTTAGGAGTCAATACATTTGTTCAACCTTAAAAGGAGTAATAAGATGCCTTTAAAGGTTTTTTAAAATGTATTTCCCTCTGGAGATTAATTTGCCAGTGCAAGATGAGGTACACATAAGTGCTATCCCACATTACTTACTTTGTCTGCTATTTGCATTTACACATGAATTCTATTGGGAGGATAATATGGAGGATAAAACCAGGAACAAATCATGAAGGGTAGAAATGGTGAGGAAAAACCAAAGAACTTTTAGCTTTATTATTCTATGCAAGCAATATTGTAATGAACTGTTGAGTAAACAAATGGCAACAACTTTCTAAACTTTTGGTACTACATTCAAAATAAAACGTGACGAATACAAAAAGAATATAGAATACAGTGGGAACAAAAGAAGAAAGAGTTGCTCTGTAACAACTTCTTAAGTGATAACTTCATTCAGGTATAGTAGCACCATTTCACATATTACTTTAGGTGGAGTTGTTGCTGTTAGCTACTCTAGTAAGAACTGTTCTTAAATCAGACAGCTGTAAAAAGGGAGACCGTGAGGGAAGATAGACTGTAATTTTATAGCTGTTATCGCTAATACTGGTAGGACTTGATTTGCTCATTTACTTTAAGATCACATATACTATGAAACAGCTTTTGATGGACTAGCCTTCCTTGTTAATTATTCCTTTCTTTGGTTTGGAGGTTGTTTGGGGTTTTTTTTTCTTTTATTTTTTTTTAATTACTCTTGATTGCTAATTTCTGCTGCTATGTTCAGTATCTCCTTAGAATCAGCTGGGAAGCCACAAAAATGATGACTTCATATAGCTGTGTTTACAGTGGGGGTGGAGGTGGTGTATATATTTCAACTGTGCTTTCTACGTAAGAAGGATATGTATCTAGGCTAGGGAAAAAAACTGAAGGAATTTAAGTAGTAGCAGAGCCAAAACCCCAAAGTATATTTTGTTTAAAAATGTGATATAAATTTTTTTCAAGCTGCACAATTTCTGCAAAGAGAAAAGAAGGCTCCTTAGTTTCTTACTTGAATGCATTTCTGAAATTGGAGGAAGAATTTGTGATATTGGAAGTAAAAGTGCTGCTTTTCACTTTCTCAGAACTTGCCTACTTCTGGTGAAG
The DNA here is from genome assembly GCA_011057875.1 of Pterocles orientalis. Taxonomy (NCBI): domain Eukaryota; kingdom Metazoa; phylum Chordata; class Aves; order Pterocliformes; family Pteroclidae; genus Pterocles; species Pterocles orientalis. The sequence continues at coordinate 289,060 of WKFP01014810.1, read as the reverse complement.
AGTTTCTTCTTCAATATTCTGGTTTATTCTTTGTGTTTTCCATAGTGTAATGTGTTTAATATGGACATATTTACCAGAATTGGTATGTTACATGAAAGTTGTGTGACAGTAAACAAAAACCACCAGCAAAAAAGCCTCACAGAAAACCCAATCCAAAGGAAATGTGACTTCAGGACATAGACAAGATAATGCAGTTTGGAATGAAACTTCGAGAAATTAGTCATTTGAGGTGACTAGACAGTGTAGGTGGAAATCTAGTGAGGTTTTCCAGATCTAGTCCTCTAGTGTTGCCTCTACAAAAATACTTGTCTGACTCCTGCTGGCAGTCAGTATTGTACGTAAACTGGCACTGTCTCCACTACTTTTTGAGCGGATAGAAGAATGCTGTTGAAATTGACAGATAAAGAATACAGAAGACTTTTATGTAAACTGAGAGATTTGATGACTTCATCAGTAACTCAATTTGCAGAATTTGTGGTGGGGTGGTGGTTTCTACTCAGATTTAGCACCATAATCTGAGACCTTTAAATGTGCAAGAGTCTTGCTCTAATTTCTATCCCAAGTGAGGTTCTGGTAACATTAACCCTTACATATCCCTCTGGGTTGGCAGCAGTTTGTTCACTGTTTTCTCCAGTCTGACTCCTGTTTCTCATCTCAGTGGAAGCCAGTCCATTGCTGAATTATAGATGAGACCATATTTCACTAGTTCGGGAGAAGTCTTTTGTATCTTAGTCTGTGAAACAAAGAAATGAAGAAGATGAGATGAACACAAAATTAACATTTTACTGCCTTGGTAAATAATACTGAATGCAAGGCAAATAAATTATGAGAACTTTTCTCCTTCAGTTTTGAATGCTAGTGCTCTCTAGTTGTAAAAGCTTGAAGCCCCTTATAGTTCTTTATTTAAACAGATTTCCTGCTTGTGTGGGGAGTTTTTTGGTTTTATTTTATTATTTCCAAAGTGAGTAGATAACATGTTGCATGTGCTTCTGTAATGGCCACTGCAAATGCAAGTTTACATGGGTTAAACAGGAGACTGGGCAAGCAGTACGAGGAGAAGTACATCTGGGATCACTAAGTACAGAGAACAAATTGTGCATGGGAAATCTAGATGGATGCTATGAAGACATTAATTAGGAATTATTAACTTTGATATCTATGAATTATTATCTATTATCTATGATAATAATTGTGATTTACTTCTTTACTAGGCATCTGCTTGTAGCCATATCTAGAGGCTGAACAGTGGGCTATAGAAATCCTTCGTAAGAACCAGTATGACCATCCGTATGACCATACATTCTTATGTTAAGAGCACTTCTCTGTAAATTCCCATAAGTGCAAAGGATTTTAGCATCCAGAGATAAATGCAGGATTAGCTGGTTAAAATGTCAGATGATCCTGAAACTATTGAATATATAGTATACTTGAATTAAACATATTGAAAGTGGTATTTCCTAGAATTTTAATGCTTAAAAATTAGACATACCAAATTTTCTTTTTATGCCAACCCTCTTTTAAATCTTGTGTGAGGTTAGTTAAAAAGTTCTCAGAAAATTGTATTCGGCTTACCTCTGTTGACCAAATGATCTGAATAGTATTTTGTAGCTTAGTATAATAAACAGTCTCCACTGGAATTTGCATTGTCAGTTTTAGTGCTGGAATGGATATTGTAAAAGGGCATATGAGCCATTTAAAGTTCTCAGATTACCGCTGGCTCTGCATGCTAAATTTGGTGCAGATGATGGCGCTCATAGGAGAGCCTGGTTCCTAGCTCACCCAATTAAAAAAATTCCATTGGAGCAATTGAGAGTTCAGTCAAGGAGTTGCTCTTTGGTCCTGTCCCATAGAAATATATATGATTAAAAGTGTTTAGTTTGAAGCAATTTTAGTCTTGTTTATGTTGATTCAATGAAGTCGCCCCTTTCTCTCTGTTAGCAAAAAATAAAGACCTTTAGTTGTAGTTGGATTGTCATGGCAGGAGGTGTAAGCCTACAGAACCTAGGATAAAAATCACAGGCTCCTTAGAAAAAGAAGTTTGAGCTGTACCCTTGTAGTAAATAAATAAATATATCAATGTGAATATTAAAGGACTTCAGGGGAAAAAAAAAAGCAAGTTAAATGTGCAATTTTTGAAAGAGGAAAGGAAGAAAGTGTTGAGGTACTGGGTTTACAAATGTTGATTCTGTGAACATGGAATTAAAATGCAGTTGACGTGATTTACAACGTTAATCAATATTTGCATTGTTAAGGTAAATATTTTTCCCACATCCTCTTTCTTGAAGTATTTTGATCCAATGATTCACACAATTTTGTTTTCCAGTGCATGATATTGTTGGAAAGCTTAGCAGGTTGGGAGTGTGATGAAACCACAGGGCCAAAACGCTGTGAATTTGAATGCAGATAATTTAAAGTATGTTTCTCTTCAGTTGGTAGATGAATAAGTAGGACAGAGCAGACAACAGATATCTATATAAAACCTGGCAGAAGGCCAGGATCAAGCAGTTTGCCCTATAGATCGGTAGAGTGTGAATATTATGTGTAACGTATGGAGACAACTGTTGCATCTCAACTAAAGTAATTTAGTACAGCAGATTTTTCTGGAGTTTTTGAGGTTATGTCTTCTTGTTTTAAGGCAATTAACATTAAAATAATTTGCCTAAAATTTCTTACGGCCAATATTGGTGGATAAGGTATCGGCCAAGAGGTAGAGAATGTCTTAGGTAGAGAGGTAGTGCATAGGCTGGGAACAGGTAGAGAAAAATAATGAATGAAGATGGGGGGCTGGGTGGAGACTGACTTTTAATCTCTGAAGTCTGCAGTAATGTTATCTTTCATAAAGTTTTACAGATCATTAGTCTCTAACTGGTGCTTATGCCTTTGGGTAAGTGGGAAAATATTCTTTCATTTAACAATGCAGATATGATTCATATAGGATACCTTCTTTATTTTTAAGGATTTCTGACATACAAGCTTGAGGGTATATTATCCTCTTGCTGTGTATGCATAGCTTTCATTAATGTTAGTTATTCAATAATTCTGAAGGTGCTGGGGATTGTCTGGAGATTAAAGAACAGCTGGAAGAAACTGATAACCTGTGATGCTGCTGTAGGACATTAGCCCTTGCAAGTTATTAATCTCTGGAAGTACCTGGTACTGCTATCATAAAATAACAAAAGGATTTGGAGATCGAGGTGGAGGTAGGAACGAACAGGCAGGGTGTAGATGAATACAGGATTACAGGAGGACCCAGTTTCATATTGTCTACATGTGGCCCACAAGAAATTATCTTCCAGGTCCTGGAGCCAAGGGAAGGCTTCTGAATTCTGGGGGCAGCCTAGAAAGGACATTTCAAAGTTAAGTCTGTAGAAAGAAGAAAGGAGTGGGAACATTGCTTGCTGTACAGGGATAGGGCATCCACAACTTCTCTGGGCAACCTGTTCCAGTGCATCACCACCCTCTGAGTGAAAAATTTCTGCCTAATATCCAACCTAAATCTCCCCTCTCTTAGATTAAAACCATTCCCCCTCATCCTGTCACTATCAACCCCTGTAAATAGTCTCTACCCCTCCTGTTTATAGGCTCCCTTCAGGTACTGGAAGTCATGCCAGCAGCTCTTTTTTTCCTTATTTTTTTTTTTTTTTTTTAACCTTGAAAAATGCGGGTTGCATGCAAATCTGACTTGTAAAGATTTTTTTTTTTAATGTTTTCTGGCTCCTTGCCCTAATAGAGTATTGGAGATGCTTAAAGAGGGGTGTTGCTGCTTTTTCTTCTGAAAAGAGCACTTGAGTGTATTTGTTTTCCATCCTAATTGATCATTACTAATTAATTTAAGCATATGTTCCACAAATGAACACAATCAATAAATTGAGTTTGTTTTCAGAGGTACATTTGAAGATTGGTCAAGAGAGTAGTATATTAAATTTAAATTAGTTGCTTTCTTTAAATAATTAAAGACCTCAGAAATGCATTTACTTAAGAAACATCTGTGTCAATTAAAGGTGGTGTTGTGAATACAAAAGTGATGTTGAATATGAACAACAGATTACACTGTCTTGGAAATGCCTAGTTTATTTGCAGCAGGCTGGCAAAGTGCACAAAATTTTTTTTAAAGAATAATTCTGAGATAAATCAGAAGCTTTGGGAATTTTAAATTACTTATTATAATCTACGTGAAAAATTCACCACTTTAATTAACACTTTTCCCTCACTAGAAAAGATTATGCCCTTCACACTTTCCCCCTCCAAATGTAGTTCAGTGTTTAAAGTCAGGGGATATATATATATAATTTTTTTAAGCATGAGGTTTCTGACTCATTTGCCACAATTACAGTCCATGAGACAAAAGAGAACAATTATAATCAAGGATCCTTGTAGCACTTACTCAGAGAATCTGCCGGATAGCTGTGCTCTAAAGTACATGCTTTCTATTCTTTGTTAGCAGAATTAAGCATTAAAAACACAAATCAAATGTAGGCTCTTGTACTGTTACCTGCAAATACAAAACTAAAGAGCATGTATGCTTCCTTCTTGTTCAGGGAAATCCTCCAGGAGAATACTTTTCTTCATCTGGTGCAGAAGTTGACATTTTTCCCAGATGTCATGTGAATCCTTATTTTGTGGGAGCTAGCCACCCAATATTTGGTCTTCTGGTGCCTATTTTACTTCAGTTCATCCCATTTTAGAGGTTTAGATTGAGAGCTAGCTGCAGCTTCTATTAATGGTAGCTTGAGATGCTGACCAGATAAGATTGTCTAAATGAGTTGCCCAGAAAGATCAAGACTCTATACCTTGTGCTGATTCTGTAACTGTTGCCAAAAAAGATCCTGAGCCCATTAATTCACTGGTATATCTCATGAGATACGCTGTTTATTTCACTGTGTTCAAAGATGTATTTAAATAAAGTATTTATTACCGTTTCTTATTCCATGATGACAAGACATTGCCCTGAACGTCTGAAACTGAAACTATCCATATAGACTGTTCTAGCTTCATATTATCTGGATTTCCAAAGTGAACCTTAGTGTTTGCTTGGTATTATTATACTTGTGGAAATTTTAAGAAGGTTGATTTAATGTGCTTTGAGATGGATTATTTGGAGGGGAAGAGAGTTTTGTGTGATTCCGTCTCTCTCTTATGAATTAGCTCATTGCTTAAATAAGATTTAGCCTTGTTAATCTCTCAAATAAGAAAGCTCAGACCGGTTTATCTGAAAGTAGTGAGGATGAGGACAGATGGTTACATTCAGTAGAGGTTAGGTGATATTAGACGTAACAATAGAGCAAGAAGAAACCCAAGTCCAGTAGAGAAGGTTCAGGTCTTTCTGATGTTTTTTGTAAATACATTTGCATATAACTCCTTTAATTGGGAGGTAATATTTTTTGCTTCCATTTTTCATTATTTTGCTTATTTAATAAAACTGCATATTAACTTTCCTCACTTAACTGTTCTGTTCTTGAGTTGTGTCCAATGATTATAATGTCATATGTGAAAGATCTTTCCATGGTTGGTTGTTCTTTAGTGTTTATGTGCACTAAAATATGCAAATGCTCAACTCCAGGACAGCATAAATGTTACAATGAATCTAGTATACTGTCATAGTCATTGTAGAATTGGCTGTCTGTAAGCTGCTGAGTTATCTAAATTGTAACTAACATACACATATCTACCTACAGAATTCAGTTTTCCAGTATGAGCCGTCTTATTTTGTTGTTGTTGTTGTTTTTCTTCTTCAAATGTAAATTGATATTAGGATAACAGGAAAATTCAGGTTGGAGGAGGTCTTAGGGAGTCCAGCTTCTTCTTCAAAGCAGCATCAGCTATGGGTTTAGAGCTGGTTGCTCAGATGTTGATTACAATCTGGTCTTGAAAATGGTATTATAGACATTTACATACACAATGGGTGTGAATTTTCTATTCTCAAATAACATAAGGACTGAAGTTAAGATAAGACCAGTAACAATATGCTGTTCCACAGTTCTTGGGCAAGACATCCTGAAGTACATCCTTTATGTTATTATTAAAGGCACACAGTCAGACAGTCATGCTAAGTGTCAAGGAGGATTTTCCCCCTCCTTTCTCTCCTTCATTGTTCTCATCCCTAATGATAGACAGGAAACTGGTATTCTCACACTTTTAAACAAAACAAAACAACCAGGCAAAACTATGGATGGTCAAAGGCACTGGTAGGTAGATAAAAATCATTCAGCCCCTGATTAAATTCCAGCCCCAAATAACACAGTGGAGTGAATTATTGGATGATGTGCTAACTTGCACTATGTGCTAATGCTTTTGGCCTGTTTTGAAATGGCAGCTGTAGGCAGTTAAGAATTTAGCAGCCCAGGTGTTACTAGCAGTTTGCAGGAAGCAAGACAGTGTACTGTGAGTGAAGAACTGACAGTTTGTAGCCTAGCTCTTGTTATTTCAGTGACATGCTGTGCAACTTCAACAAAATGTCTGTTCTTTCTCCTTTTTGCTTAACTGCTGGAGGCATTTCTTAATAGTAGAACAGGGTTTTGTACAATATTATTGTTACTATTAATTGGTAATGCCATTGGTAGTATCAATGGAGAAGTAAAAGGCGCACTTGATATCAATACTAATCTGTTGTCTCATCTTTTTAAAGTTAAAGCAAAAGATGTCGAATGACAGGTATATAATAAGTTTTGGATAACGTTTTCTTATGTACTACAGTGACTTCAGGAAAATTAATGAAGAGGCAAAACAGGCACTATATGTGGCCATAAGAAAGTTAAAATTATGAGTATCAGTACAACATATGATAATGAAACTCAGAAAAGTATTTAGAGATAGTCCTGATTTATGTTGAAGCTCTAAATATAAATGCCAACAGATAGCAGTGAAATTACTAATTGTTAAATATCCTTTTAAAAGTAATAGTCACTGTTCTTTTAAGTTTTAAAAACTAGCAGTTGGACTAGATGATCATTGTGAGTCCTCTCCAACTGCACTACTCTGTTCTATTTTATTCTAAAAGTTTAAGCCTTTACTGAACAATCAAGCCTTTATTCCCTTCAAATTTCTCAGGCTAAAATAAGAACAGGGCATTAAAAATGAAAGCACAGCATTTTAAGGGACTCACAGTGAGTAACTGCATGTTTATGGTTTAATAATGTAGCTATTAGCTTGCGCAGTATATTCAGTGTTATGGTATTTTAATTAATCTTATTACAATTTTCAGTCAAATTGGTGATTAAAATCTTACACTTGGACTGCCATATTTTTTCAAAACAAACAAACAAAAAAAGTGGACATGAACAGGGGATAATTTCATCTTATTCCCATCCCCTTGCTTTGTCTTCAGATCCTCGAACTGTCCCGATGGGGGGAGAGGGGGGATACTATGTGATGTGCAAGTGTGTCTTTTCCCAGGCAGCCTCTCACTGCTGCTAGTTATTCTTTGGCAGTCTGAATCTTTCATCTTGGCATAATGATACAGCCTGAATGAGAAAATTAACATTAATAGCAGCAGCAAGTGCGAGGAGATCTAGTTTAGGCTGCTAAATTTCATTCCTGTCTAGTACTCTTGGGGAAAGTAGGACCACTGAGACTTGATGTGCGTGGAAAGAGAACCGAGGCAGTGCGTTTGGACTTTATTTCCCCTTGTTCTTGGGAAAACGTTCTTCCTCAGTGCTGCATCTTTCCACGCTTTTTTATGTTCTTTTTTTTGAAACATCCATATGTGAATAAATTTATTCAGAGAATAAATTCACCTGCAAGAAAACCTATTTGGATGCATGGATAAGAATTTCAGCTTTTATTTTTTTTTTTCCTTGAGGTTCTTCTCTCCCATTAATGTCTATAAGGAGTAGTAAATGTTCAGTTTTGATAACTCAAAATTGAGGAAGAAGAGAAGAAAATAGATGTTTTAAGTTAGAAACTCCCAATTTTTAAGGCAACTATGTTTTTGGTGTTTGGGGAATGGAGGTAGGTTGGTTTGGGGTTGTTTTTTAGTGTCTTGCTCACAATTTTGAAGGCCATTATTAGAAATTATATTCAGACCAACTTTTGGCATGATGTCAGATGGTGTTGCCAACATCAGCAACAGAAGCGAAATGATAGTTCTTATTGACATCTGTTTCAGGCAAACAGGAGTGAATTTTCATGGGACAAAATAAATGCACTTTATTAGCTCTTATATACTCTCTGATTTTTCAGAGGCTTTCTGTAAATGATGAGACACAAGAATACAGTGTTAAGGTATGCATACAGATGATTAGGCTCTGGCCTGAGGTTTACCTCTGTGAACAAACAGTAAGAGACTTAAAAATAGCACTGTGAGGAATAGCTGGGTTTCACAGGTTTTTAGAGCTTATGAGAAAGGCAGCCAAACCTCACCAGTAACTGCGGTGTGTATTGGAAACCTTCTGAGAAGTGAGACTTTGCAGAGCAAGTGGTGGCTTGTTCGTTATATCAGTGATACCATGTAAGGCTGAGGTGACCTAGGTAAAAATATCAGAAATCCTGAATTTGGCAACCTTGTAGCAAATCTGGAATTAGTGAGAAAAATGTAATTAGGTGCAAGTGGTTGATCTGGGAGGAGGCAAGGGCGGAGAGAGATGGAGAACAAGAAACATGTGGAAATGGAGAGAAGGGCAGATGAAAAGGGCAGGTCATACTTAAGCAAGCCGATGACGGTCAGTGTGCTTGTCTGGTTGGACCTTGCACCTTATCGTGGCAGCCTGTTCTGTCTCAATTTTAAACTTTGCCCCTGATTACTTTCCGTGTGAGTGTGCTCTCATGTGTGTGCTTGCACGTGGTGTGTGACCAGGACTGTGGAGCGAATAGGCTGAGAGGTTGGGGTCCAGCTGCTGGAGAAAGGGCTGGGGGGTCACAGGAGTCCATAAGTTTCGGGTAGTAGCTTTAAGGGTAGCTGTTGTAGTAACTGTAGTTATGGGGTAGTAATGGGGTAGTAACTGTAGGGGTACCAGACACTGCAAAGACCAGGAGTCCAGGGCAAGTTGCCAGGATCTGTGTGTGACTGCCTCCTGTCATAATCCCTGAATGGGATAGGGCTGGCTGTGCTGTTGGTGTTCGTGTGAGTGCTGCTTGTGTTTATGGGGGTGCTAATAAAGGCACGTTTCTCTAATTGCATTGACCTGTGTGGCCAGGCATGTTAGTGCCATGTGCACCCCGACACTTTGGTGTACGTGTGGACCTGTGCTGGAAGTGGGGAATTGCAGCATCCAGCCTCCCTCTCTCTGGGTGTGGAGGAACCACGTGTTGCAGAACCCACCAACTTCTGCAGACTGTGAGCCATGCAGCATCTGCAGGGGCACGGGAAACCATGTAGTGAGTGAGGATCCCCTGGCTGTGTTGGGGCTCAGGGCAGACTGGCATGGGACAGATTGGGGCAGGGACCTCCCCCCATGGCCCTGTCCCACCATGCCCAGAGGTGGGTGGACAGAGCCAAGACAGCGACTGAGGTCGTGGCCCCAGGACTGCCAGGCATAGCCATGGGGACAGGGAGGCTGCAATGCACACCTGGGAGAGCTGCACTGAAGTGCACTCCCAAATGTAGAATGGGGGCAGCCCTCGTGCTGTGTCTGCTCCTGTTAGGCCACCACATGGCTGCCAACTTAGGAGCAAGTCATGGAGTATTTATTAGACCTTAAAGACACCTGCAGTAAGCAGAGTTGTCAAGCTGTGGGCATTACACCTGAGATTTGTCATCTTGTCTCACTCTGAGGAGCTGCTGAGCTCTGATGGTAGGTAGCCTTCTTTCCTGCGCTGACATCTCAAGTGCTGGATAGGGCACGCTTCAGCTTCCCCTGTGAGCAGTTTGCAGTCAGTCAAAAGTAAATTTGTACTTCTCAAGTGTATGCATGGACCCCTACTCTAACTGTATCTATACTGACGTATTTGTTTCCAGGATTCTCATAGGGGAATATCTCTGTGAAGCAAGTCCTTTAGCCTACTTTGTCTAGAATTTGAGTGATTTGATCTCTTTCTCATTAACAGTTTCTTACTGTGTTGAATAAGCATTTACAGTTTATTTTCCAGCCCACCTGAGGTGGCTTCACTTCACACAACTGATATAAAAAAGTTCACTGTGTTTAGTTAATATTTGAACACCTTTGTCGCATTATTTACAGAAATCTGTTCTCAGCTCACTAGTGGAAGCGTTTATTGTACAGTAATGCTAACTTTCATTTCCCCAGAATTGTCTGTGATTACTGTAATCTTTCTAAGGTGTGTAATCAGTCTGGCATTTTCTGGGAAAGGCCTAGCAAATTGGCATATGATGAAGAAATACACAGTGTGAAACAACTGTACACGTGAAGATGAATTCGACTACTAGGCACTTGGAGTTTGCGTAATTCCCACATCCCATGTCATACGGCCTCTTTACCAGCAGTTCCTTCTCTCATCTAGCAGGTCTCTCAGAGCTCCAAATGTGCTGCGAGAGGTTGGTCTGTGCCCGTTTCAACAAAAGTGACTTCAGCTGTTTGTCTCATTCCTTTGCTTATCACAGTGTAACAGAAGATGCTTATGACTTAAAAATTAAAAATGGTTGATTCAAGTGATTTGCTCAAATAAGTGAGACTATTAACTTGAGTATCAACATTGTGGGCACAACTTTGCTCCTGCTAGTTCTGTTGCACAATATTGAAAGGGCGGGGTGGATAACTCAGGGAAAATTCATGGTGGTATCTTATCCTGCAGCTGCTTTTGGCATGAGTGTATGTCCAGTGCAGTCACATATGAAGGCATCCACTACTGTCACAATTTTGTAGCTAATAGCATAAGAGGGAATCAAAGCCTTAAAATAATTATTTTCAACATCTTTTGCTAAAACATATTGAATCATGGCATTGCAAAATATTTCTGGAGTTGAAGGCTGGCTGTTCTGGAAACAGTAATTTAGAAAAATATAGATGCATATGTTGTTTGCAAGCTTTGGGAGCAAAAGAAACCTTATCCTTAAAAATGTAGATTAGAGTTTGCCCTAGTGTTCCCTTCATAAATAAAGTTGAATATTTATTTTCCTATCTTCTGGCATTTACATACTGAAAAAGTCGCATTTCATTTGAAACTTATGTTGACAGCTCCCTCTTGTTGATCCATGTTTGGAAGGATGACATTAAAAGTGTGTGTTGTGTTCTCTCTTTGTTTTCTGGACTTCTGAGAATAGTAAAATCTGACCTTTGGCAATTCCTTTGGTCTCATGTTTCAGGAGTCTCTTTCAGTACCTTTTAATACTTGTAAAACAAAAACTACAGGTGTGATGAAAATTACACTAGGCAGACTCAAGTGAATAACTCCAAAGAATGCATAAATTTAATACAAAAGTGAAACACCTGTTAGAAGATGTTTTTTAGGGCTAATGCAGCATAAAACGCTGGATACTGAGTGGATGTGGGTGGGAATGGGACTGGAGGGTGTTTATACCTCAGAAGAAATGCTGCCTCTTTTCATCAACTAAATAATCATTAAAAAGTTGGAGGAAGGAGAGTTTTACTTTATAAAATTTTTACTTTTTGCCTTTCCGTCAATATAACACTCTTCCTTTTCAAATATACTGCCAGAAATCCGTGTTCTTCTGACACGTCGGCTATGTGTGTGTTGTTTTGACCCTGGATAGCACCAAAACACCATAAGTCTTTTTTTTGGCACCCAACATGGGGCTCAAGCGGTTGAGATAAGAACAGACTTGGCCACAGTGTATTAAAACACACTTAAGCAATCATTATGTTTCTTTAGATATCACTGTGGGAAATATTGTGGTATGTGTGATCATGGAGGAGGGAAAAAAGAGAAAGAATGTACGTTTATGAATAAAGGGAGAGAGGTGCAGTTGCCCTGGGTTAAGCAGAGACAGAGTTAACTTTTTTCATAATAGCTAGCAAGAGGCTGTGTTTTGGATTTCGGCTCAGAAGAAAGCTGATAGAAGCGATGTTTTGTGCTGCTGCCAAGGTCGGCAGACGAGGGAAGAAGCACAGCCGGTTGCTAGACTAGGATTTGTTCTTAGGTTCAGATTGAAAACTCAGAGTGGCCAATAATCTATTCCATAACAGACATGTCATGCCCACTATATAGGTGAGGACCCTATGGAAGATCATCCCTTTTTGTTCCGGGTCCCTTTGGTTTCCCTATATCTCTTGTCTCCGGCTCATCTCACTCCAGGTGGTCGCTCTCCCAAGGCCTCTCCCCCTCCCCCACGCCCCGGTCAGCTGTCTGTCTGGATGCTTGGACTGTTATCTCCAGGAACGGTGCACCACCCGCCTGGGGGAATTGTGAGTGTGGTTTCGGGACCCTCCCTGTTCTGGGATCGACTCTCCCTGCTCTGGATCATTAGCCGGGAACAGGCTGAGCCTTGGTTATTGGGTGGGGGGGCAGTATCACTGTGTAACACTCATTTGTATATTTGTGTATAGTATTATTTTCAATATTATTGTAGTTTAGTCATTAAATTGTCCTTATCTCAGCCCATGAGTCCTTTTTTCCCTTTACCCCCAAAACTGGGACACACATTTAGCAAAAGCCACTTGCCTAGTCAACACTAGAGGATCTGCCAATCGGGCTGTTCCTGCCCAGCCAGAACCTTTACGTACTACCCCTTTGACTCTCTCCCCTGTCCTTGAAGGGGGGGTGGGAATTGTGTGAGCGGGTGTGTGGTTTGGCCCCCAGCCAAGGGCTAACCCATCACATTCCTTTTTGGCGCCCAATGTGGTGCTGTGTTTCCAACTCTGGGGCAATTGATTCCAGGTGTACTGGATGCCCCTCCAGGTGAAAGCAAACTGAGGCCTGCACTCTACTGCTAAAGGGATGGAGAAAAATGCATTAGCAATATCAATCGTAGCATACCATTTGGCTGCCTTTGACTCCAGTTCATATTGAAGTTCTAGCATGTCCGGCACGGCAGCACTCAGTGGCGGCGTGACTTCATTCAGGCCGCGGTAGTCTACTGTTAATCTCCATTCCCCATTAGACTTTCACACGGGCCATATGGGGCTATTAAACGGTGAGTGGGTCTTACTGATCACTCCCTGTGTCTCCAGCTGGCGGATCAGTGTATGAATAGGAATTACAGAGTCTCGGTTGGTGCGATATTGCCGTCGGTG